>JAXIVD010009439.1:0-15422 GCA_036785275.1 Cancer borealis | reverse complement strand
CTACTACTACTACTACTACTACTACAGATGACCCTACTGGAGGAGGTGAGCGCCCATGGCTATGTCGACATCATGGCCGCTGCGCATCACGCTCGTCCTCTGTCCAACACTCCCCGGCCAGAGCCTCTTCAGGTGAGCCTCTCTCTCTCTCTCTTTCTTTTTTTTCTCTCTTTCACTACTGACGAAGGGAACGAGAAAAACTAACAACGAACTAGGAATCAACAAAATTAAGTAATTGAGTAAGCTACACACAACCAATCAGAGCATTGTAAAAAAAAAAAAAAGGATATAAAAATAATAGCCTACAATCACGTAAAACTCACATCAAGTCATTTATTTACATGAGAGGAGGATCGAGTTTGTAGTGGGTGACATTTGATCGAACTCCTTATCCTTATCCTTATTCTTATTCTTCTTCCTAGGTGGTGATCGTAACAACTTGGCGGTCTGGCTCAACCTTCCTGGAGGAGCTACTGAACTCTCACCCCGCCGTGTTCAACCAGTACGAGCCTCTTACCATGTTTGGCTTGAGGCAGATACGTAGCGGAGAGAACTCGATGAAGGCACAGAGGCTCATTCACAACCTGATGTCCTGCAAGTAAGTAAGGCCTCCTGAGGGTGTCCTGTGGAGGAGGATGTGTTGGGTTTACAAAGTTTGAGGAGAGTACTGTTACTGTTATTGTTATCACTACTACTATTACTACTACTACTACTACTATTACTACTATTACTACTACTATTACTACTACTACTACTGCGTTATGTCCCCAGGTACGAGGGTCAGGATGAGTACCTTCGATCAGTGCGTGAGGTTCGGGAGCTGCTAACACGAAACAAACTGGTGTGGAAAGTGTGCAACGGGGACGACTGGGGCGACGCACTCTGCTTCAACGACTCCTTCCTCTCCAAGGCGTGTCAGCTGTTCCCTTGGAGGACGATGAAGCTAGTGCGGCTGAGGCTTCGTTTTGTTCGGCTGCTGCTGGAAGATCCGAGTCTAAATGTCCGTGTTGTGTACTTGGTTCGTGACCCTCGAGGCGTCATAAACTCACGTACTGATACTGTGAAGTGGTGCAAGACTGTCGACTGCAACGACCCTCACCTCCTCTGCACTGACATGGACGAGGATCTGAAGGCGGCTGTTGACATGCGGAGGGACTTTCCAGAGCAATTCACCGTCTTGAGGTACGAGGACATGTCACTCAACCCTGTGAACAAGACGCGGGAACTCCTCACTCACTTGGGCCTCGACTTCGACCCCAACATGGAGGAATTCCTGGCCTCCCACACCACCAAGAACTACGACAAGCCTTGGAGCACCTCGCGAGAGTCCAAGACGCGGGTTACCTACTGGGCCTCTAAGTTGAAGTTCGAAAAGCTTCAGCAAGTTCAAAAAGCGTGTGGCACCGTCATGGCCAAGTTTGGTTACCACACCATCACCTCCAGCAAGAACGTCACTGTTGATAAGATCCTCGGGCCTTTTGTGATGCCTTGAGGCGTCGCTCCAAGGGTCAAACGAAGCGTTGTTCGTGTTAGTTGTTCAAGAAAGCATCGACCACCTCGCCGCACGTACAATTATGGAACAGGGGACGAAAACACAAGGCATATTTATGTAGTTGTCGCCGTGTAATCTGTGTAATGTTCGTTCATGTTTTGTTCGTGGTCGTAGGTGTTCGGTAGTTCTTGAATCCAATGCGTGAGTTTCCCGGCGTAGTAGTGTCGGCTTATAGGCTCCGCGGGACAACCAGTGACAAAGTGCAATAGTAACACAGTCCCCAAAGCCCCGTCCATGGCCGCGGGGAGCTGTGAACCGAGGCTGTGACAAAGGGACTAATTATTCTTAGGCTTTTCTCCATTCCTCCAAGAAGCTCAAAGACGACTCACGGAAGCGTCTCGACCACACAAATAACTCAACCGAAGATAAGACGAGGGGTCGGTGCGGCAGGATTTGTGTTTATGTGTCGCAAGCAGGTAGGCAGGTAAGCAGGCAGACAGGTAGGCAGGCAGACGTGCTGGCTTGGTGCCTCGCCGCTCTACTTCCACCCAGCAACACCCAACACGTGCTATTAGTATCACCAGCACACGCTCCGTTTTTCATGCTTGCCTGCAGTGTTTATTTCCCTGATGGCCCGTCACCCAGATCAGTGATAGCGTCCTTGTTCATCCTCGAGGGAGACGCAGCAGCAGCAGCGCCTTCACCTTCAAGTATTGATCACCATGCGTCACTGTTTGTTTGCATCACTTCATTACCGCTCACCATCAATCACCCTTGACGCACCGCCCTCTGTACTGTGAGTGTGACGAAGGTTGAGAGAGCAAGGAAGACAAGGAAATTCTATCGCCATAAGGTAGCGTCACATTTTACGATCATTCTGCGTGACGTCCTAAAGGTTGAGAGAGAAAGGAAGATGAAGAACTTACCGTCATAACGTATCATACTTTTTACCTACAGTCATTTTGCATACAGTGAACATAATTTTTAGGGTCATTCTTACGTTTTCTCTATAGTAAGCATCATCTATACTACAGGAGAGGAAAGAGGAGGAAAATGTATGACTCCATGCATTACTGTGTTGGGTCGGCGGCCTGGTTTAGAGAGCGATGCGGCACGTTGCCCACAGTTTATAAACACGAGAGCTTGCCAAATGCACCGTGGGAGGCAGAATGCACAGTGGCAGATAAGAAGCGAGACAGACAAAGAAAAAACCTTGGAACACATGGCAGCGGGGAGGAAGGACACTCAAGCTGACATTTCCCAGGCCATATTACGTAGCTTGTTGTGTGTATGTATGTGTGTGTGTGTGTGTGTGTGTGTGTGTGTGTGTGTGTGTGTGTGTGTGTGTGTGTGTGTGTGTGTGTGTGTGTGTGTGTGTGTGTGTGTGTGTGTGTGTGTGTGTGTGTGTGTGTGTGTGTGTGTGTGTGTGTGTGTGTGTGTGTGTGTGTGTGTGTGTGTGTGTGTGTGTGTGTGTGTGTGTGTGTGTGTGTGTGTGTGTGTGTGTGTGTGTGTGTGTGTGTGTGTGTGTGTGTGTGTGTGTGTGTGTGTGTATGTGTATGTGTATGTGTATGTGTATGTGTATGTGTATGTGTATGTGTATGTGTATGTGTATGTGCGTGTGCGTGTGCGTGTGCGTGTGCGTGTGCGTGTGCGTGTGCGTGTGCGTGTGCGTGTGCGTGTGCGTGTGTGTGTGTGTGTGTATGTGTGTATGTGTGTATGTGTGTATGTGTGTGTATGTGTCTCGTGATATGCTGTACCTTCATGCAGGATTATTGACACTGTGAGGCTCCCTGACACCCGCCATACCAAGATACAAACCATTACAGCATCAACAAAACAGAGCCAACAAATAAACGTAACACTTTGCAAACCAACTCAGCGTCACAATAATAACACCGTCACTAGATAACGTAACATCCTGACGCAAACCATTAAAGTGCGTGGGAATAACTGAGTCACTAGATGAAAATAACATGATAGTGAGAGGCGTTCTAGTAACCACAAATCGCTCACCTCAAAATAACCATCAACGCTTACATAAGTTTCCTCTCGTGGTCTCTCCCTCCCTCCCTCCCAACCTCCCTCCCTTCTTCCTTCCCTCCCTCCCTCCCTCCCTGTTTATTAAGAAGACTATGTGAGGTTGGAGGAAGATGCAGAGGAAAAGGGACTGAGAGAAGAAAAAAGTGGAGAGATGAGAGGGACTGAGACAAGTAAAGGAAAAATGTGAAAGATGAATGAGAAGAACAGGAAGCAGTGTGTGTGTGTGTGTGTGTGTGTGTGTGTGTGTGTGTGTGTGTGTGTGTGTGTGTGTGTGTGTGTGTGTGTGTGTGTGTGTGTGTGTGTGTGTGTGTGTGTGTGTGTGTGTGTGTGTGTGTGTGTGTGTGTGTGTGTGTGTGTGTGTGTGTGTGTGTGTGTGTGTGTGTGTGTGTGTGTGTGTGTGTGTGTGTGTGTGTGTGTGTGTGTGTGTGTGTGTGTGTGTGTGTGTGTGTGTGTGTGTGTGTGTGTGTGTGTGTGTGTGTGTGTGTGTGTGTGCGTGTGCGTGTGCGTGAGATACCTCGTGCCTCTGCAAACTCGTCTCTTTAAAGTTAGTTCAAACAGCACGAAGCGTCAAGGATAAAAAGAATTGTAATTAATCTGACGCAATGAATAGTTTGTTCCGTCCTCAAATAAGCTCGTAGCCCCTTCGAGTATACTATATTGTGATAACTATGATTAACTCGTGATAACTAGTGTGGAAAGTATACACGCACGCCTTATAGAAGTGTTCTTATGTATAATCCTTTTCTGTATATTTAAATAAAGGGATTGTCAAGGGTTTCGTAATAATACATAGAAACAAAAGAAATACTAAAGTCGCCGATCCTTATAATTATAGAAAATGGTACGAGTTAATACAGCTTGTGGAAAAGTGTCGATACTCTTGATTAATCAATACTATATATACTGAGGATATACTACTATAGCCTCATTGTATTTTTAGCCTGGTTCTAGCGTGTATTGAAATATATTTACTTGTATACCTCAAACCTCATCAACCTCACAATAACCCCACCACTCACTGTTTACTACAAACCATTTCGCTCCATAATAAACTAAAAACCTCCATTGTATCCATTCATCCACATAACACGATATTACAAGACAGATAGATTGAATATAAATATAAAGTATTAATATGACGTGATACATATTTTCCGGCTGCCAGTCTGAATTTTCCCGTCTGAACCCTTAATGGCTTCACGTGGTCACTTGAAGCAGGCTGAGCAGCGCGGTTGACGCCGGCGGGGAGCGGACAGTGATATTACCTTATTTTCCACCGTTGTGCCTTGCGTTAGCGTCTCTGTAACTTCTCCCGGAGCTAACACAAGGGAGGAGGATACTTATCAGTGACGTAGACGCGTGTGGACATTGGTTTAGTAAGGGTAAGTGTCTTTTATTGTTTATTTTAGATGTGAGTCAATTATTGGTGTTTATTATTTTGTCTGCACGGTTTTTCTTTCCCCCGTTCATTATATACGTAGACATTTTGAGAAGTTTTCGTTTATTTTTGTTGAGTGAAGTGTGATTGCACGTACCGGTAATGAAGGAATACTTATAAGTTGACTGCTAATTACGTGATCAATTGGTGATTAGCACGAACTTCTGAAACATGTATATGGGGGAAGAAAAATTTGTTTACTCGATTTTTTTGAGTTGATAAGTGTAATCGTAAGTCCCGGTAATGGAAACATAAATAGTTATCAATCTATTGCTAACTACGTGAAAATTGGTGGTTAGCATTGACTCATTACCATATTTTGAGTCGAGCAGCGCGTTGGTGGAGTGTTCGAGATGTTTGAAGCCTTGTGTTGAGTAGTAGTGAGTTAGTGTAAAGAAGGGAGAAGCACACAAGGGTAAATACACAGCTGTTTACGCGTGTGGTAATATGTTTGGTTTCAATGCGTGTGTGTGTGTGTGTGTGTGTGTGAAAAAAAAGGTTTAATTAATTCGTCCACACTCTATTTTTAATCTCAGCGTGTATAACAAAAAGGAACTTATGTGTTACGGTGTATTTTCTTTTTATATTATTTTTTTCTTTAGTGTGTGAGGTGAAGAAAATGTTTGAATAGATGTGGTGTGTTTCCTCGTCAGTAATTCTTAGCGAATGAATGTTTAAGGAATGTATTTTTTTGCGTTATGTAGGAATATATATATTTATTTCAGTCATTCTCGTGTACATTCTTTTCGTTATTAATACATTGAAAATACATACATTTTTTCTTTTCATTTCATGTTAAGTTACGGAATTTATTTGAAAGCCATAATACTTTTGGGGTTATTATGTTTCAAAAGGCATCACTTGTTACCAATTGTTCATTCAATATATCGTGTGTGTGTGTGTGTGTGTGTGTGTGTGTGTGTGTGTGTGTGTGTGTGTGTGTGTGTGTGTGTGTGTTCATTCATCTGTGTGTAATGTTTTGTTAATAAATGTATAACTTATCTTCCCTGAGTGTTATGTCTTACTTGGCCGTGCGTCGACTTACTTATTATATTAAACACTTCTAAAAATAGAAGGAATACTCGTAGGACTATAAAGTTTGGCAATGAGTCATTTGATCACAGCTTGGTTCATGAATAGCTCTCTCTCTCTCTCTCTCTCTCTCTCTCTCTCTCTCTCTCTCTCTCTCTCTCTCTCTCTCTCTCTCTCTCTCTCTCTCTCTCTCTCTCTCTCTCGTAGTGTGTCAAGGAGTCACGCCCTCTGTGGAAGGCTCCCGGAGGCTCCCTTCAGGCAGCATAACTTCGTGCTCCACTTCCACCACCTCGTCCTCGTCCTCGTCTTTGTTTTCATGCTCGTCCTCGTCGTCGGTCTCGGTTTCGGTCTCTGTGTCTGTGAGTGGGCGGGCGGGCGGGGACGCGGCCTGTGGGTGGCGGGATCGCACGTGTCTGTCCAGGTCTCGCCGCCGTACCAGCACCTTGCCGCAGTGGTCGCAGCGGTAGGGCGTCTCCCCCTGGGCGTGCAGCCTCACGTGCTTGTTAAGGTTGCTGGGATCACCGAAGGGACGCAGACACACGCGACACTTGAGTGGCTTGTACCCTGTGTGCGTGCGGATGTGTATCTTGAGGCCGTACTTGCGGGAGTACACTTTGCCGCAGTACAGACACAGGTGTCCGCGGCGGCTGCGGCCAAGGTTGGACACCAGGGTCTCCATCTCAGCGCAGGGGTCCACGGCGCCCACACCAGCCGGCGACGCCCCAAGTAGTGGGCGTGCTGACCCGGCCAGTGGCATGGTGGGCATGAAGGGCTGGGTGGGCAGGTTGTGGGTGGTGGTGTGGGCGGGGATCAGAGCACCCAGCAGGAAGCGAGGGTGCAGGAATAATGAGTTCTCGCCTGGTGTCTGCGGCAGGAGCAGCGGATGTACCGTGGAGGCAGCGAGGGTGTGGCGTGAGGTTCCCGGTTGGTGGTGGGGCAGCAGCGTGGTGGTGGTGGTGGTGGTGGTGGTGGTGTGGGGCTTGGGCGGGGTGCCTTCGGTGCTCCCGCCCACCCGTCTGAAGGCTGAGCGGGTCTCGTGGGGGGGATTCGGCCCCAGGGAGTTACCATGACAGCTGGTGGAGTCTGGCGACGCTGGCTTCCCCGCTCCTGGGGACGCTCTGGGCGAGGCCTCGGAGGGGCGAGGAAGGGGGCATGGGGTCCGGGGGGCAAGTGGAGCCGGGAGGGGCAGCAGCGGAGAGAACCAGGGTTTGTGTGCGGGACGGGAGGGAGGGCAGGAGGCGAGGCGAGCCCAGAGCAGCGCAGGTGCCAGGGTGTCGCAGCGGGCCGCCAGGTGCAGCTTGAGGGGGTTGGGCGCCGGGAAGCGACGCTCACACTGCGGGCAGGTGTAGGCCCCACCTGAAGGACGGGAGGACAGGGTGAGGCACTGCACGCCATTCACAACAACATAATCGTCTAGACAGCACACACACACACACACACACACACACATACACACACACACACACACACACACACACACACACACACACACACACACACACACACTCACCTCTAACATGCGAAAAATTCAGGAACGGAAGGCCGAGATGAGCCGCCACCTCCGAGGAGAACCAAAGTGGCGGCGTGTCTCCCTCGTTGATCGCCTTGGTGAGTGTCAGCCTGAGTCTCGCCTCGCCCTCCTGGTGCGTGTAGGTGAGTGTAGCGGCCTCGGCGTGTACGTCAGGAGCCAAAGGGAGCAAGTGTAGCCACGAGGACAGGTCTGAATATTCGTCCTCAGCTTGTAGGAAGCCTTCTCGCACCTGTAGAAGAATACCCTGTAGAAGAATACCTGTTGATATGTATGTAACACCTGTTGATTGGAATTCAGATATCACGGGAGTCAAGGTTAAGGTGACACTGACAAACTCTTTCTACTTAGTTAGATAGATAGTTAGATAGATAGTCAGATAATCTAGATACTACCTGTCCTGTGAGACTTAATTATACCTGAAAACACACCTGCAGTTTAAGAGGAACGCTGGATGAACCACAAAGACGGGGAGTAAAATTTTCTTGAATGAGGTGGAGGAAGAGGAGGCGGGCGGGGTGGGGCCGGCTGGTGGCTGCCCGCGGGAGATCAGAACCTGCCACTACCTGTCTGTAGGGCGGTGGTGTGGGCGTGGGCGTGGTCCGACAGGTGGTGGTGTCAGATTGGGCGGGATTCTGGGTGAGACAAGACGCCCACTCACGCCCAAAACCGCCCACCATGTCTCCCACGGTCATACAGGATTGAGTTGAATTTGTTTTCTTCCTCTTACTATTTCTTCAAGTTTATCTTCTTCCTTGTCTTTGCTATTCTTTAATTTTCTTTCGTTGTTTTATCTGAAGGAGTTTCTTGGATATTCCTCTTAGTTTTCATTCACGTCATTATTTTTCCATCCGTCAATGTTTATCAAGCGCTTCACTTGTTTTAACATTTCAACATTTCCTCAGCCACTAAAACGTCAAGTAACGCTCTACTCTCATGCTGTTAATGCGTCTTATCTTTTCTATCTCGCAATTAATGTCTCGTAACTTTGATGATGTGCTATTAAGCCCTCTTCATCCTGCCAACGAGGTGTCTGGTCTCGTTCGTCCTCGTCTTAGTGTGCTTCTCACGTGTTAATATTCTCCTTCTCTTAGTGATGTGTTCCTTAGGTGACTGTGTCCTCGTCTTACCCTCGTCCTCGTCCTTGTTCTCGTGTTGATGTGTTCCTTAGGTGACCACGCACGTGCTGGAGGGTGTGGTACAAGTGTGTGGCGCGTGTCGGGCGCGTGCGGTTATATAGTGACACTGCACGCGCGTGGGAACCGTCAGCTGAGCAGCACGTGCTAGGAGTAGGACCAGCTGACTCTTGGTGGGGCGTGGTGGTGTTGTGGTGGTGTGGTGGTGGTGTGGGTGTGGTGGTGTTGTGGTGTTATGGTGATAGTGGTGGTGTTGTGGTGGTGATGGTGATTTTGTTGGTGATATTTTTCATTGTGGTTGTGGCATTGAATTTGTGTGGTTGGTGGTGGTGATTGTGATGTTGTTGTTGTTATTGTTGTTGTTGGTGGTGGTGGTGGTGGTCGCACATGTTTCCTTCTGTATAATCGTCACGCTCCTCCTCCTCCTCCTCCTCCTCCTCCTCCTCCTCCTCCTCCTCCTCCTCCTCCTCCTCCTCCTCCTCCTCCTCCTCCTTCTCCTCCTCCTCCTAGTCCTCCTCCTCTTCCTCGGAACATTATTGGCTCATCAGTTTCTAATTTTTTGCTTATGACACACACACACACACACACACACACACACACACACACACACACACACACACACACACACACACAAGTTCTGTGCGAATTCTGGTTAATAATAAAAATATTTGAGAGAAATAGAGATAAACGGATAGATTAACAGATTGACAGATAGATAGATAGATGAGAGAGAGAGAGAGAGAGAGAGAGAGAGAGAGAGAGAGAGGAGAGAGAGAGAGAGAGAGAGAGAGAGAGAGAGAGAGAGAGAGAGAGACCAAAGGAAAATAGAGAGGAAGGAAAATCATAATAAACAGAGGGAGGAGAGGCATAGAAAGGGAGAGAGGGAGGGAGGGAGGGAAGGGAGGAAGGGAGGGAGGAAGGATGGAAAGCTGAATAGAAAGGAAACGAAAGATAATCAGCGGAAAGAATTGGATATTGATAAGCAGAAATTCCTCCTCCTCCTCCTCCTCCTCCTCCTCCTCCTCCTCCTCCTCCTCCTCCTCCTCCTCCTCCTCCTCCTCCTCCTCTTCTTCTTCACACCACCACCACCACCACCAAGAAGCCCAAATTATAATCACAATTAGATCATTCTCCTCTCCCTCCATCCCCCTCCCCCCCTTCCCCCCAACGCGGATTGCATCACTTATACCAAATTAGCCAATCGCATCCCGAGAAGCTGGCGATGGGCGTGGTTTGATCCCGCCAGCCAATCACGTTCGTTCTTTCCTTGTGACTTGAAGGAAAAAAAATAGCAAATCTACGTATATTTTGAATTGTATAAATGAATGAAAAGATTTTAGCTACTTTTTGAAGGATAGAAATGCGTGAAAATAAGTGTAAATACGAAATTTTTTATAACTATAAATGTTTTGTCATCCGTCTGACCATCCATCCATCCAACAAACAAAAGACGATCGGCAGCGAATGGACGACAAGAAGTGATCCAGAAAATGTTATCAATAGTCGAGTAATTTATTCCACATCGGATGCGGCGGCTGGGAGGGGTGAGAGGGAGAGAAAAGGGAGAGGGAGGGAGGGAGAGAAAAGGGAGAGGGAGGGAGGGAGAGAGGGAGGCTGCGGTCGTGATTGTGTGAGGTTAATGGTGATGCTGATGGTGGTGGTGGTGGTGGTGGTGAAAGTTGTTGGTAGAATGGTCGTGATGGTAGTGGTCGTAGTGGTGGTGGTAGTGGTGGTGGTGGTGGTAGTGGTGGTGGTGGTAGTGGTAGTGGTGGTGGTGGTAGTGGTGGTGGTGGTGGTGGTGGTAGTAGTGGTGGTGTGGTGGTAGTAGTAGTGGTGGTGGTGGTGGTAGTAGGAGTGATTTCCATACAGATAAAGTTTTTTTTTTCTCTCTCCCAATCTCGAAAATTAATTGAAAGAAAGGAATGAATGAAGGAAGAGAAGGAAGGAAGGAAGGAAGGAAGGAATGTTTCTTTTGAAGGGGAAGGAAGGGAGGGAAAGAGAATAGGAAACAATGAAGGGAAAGAAGGAAAGAGAGAAGGAGACAACAGCTGATCTTTCTGGTTCTCTTGTTGACTCTTCCTCCTCCTCCTCCTCCTCCTCCTCCTCCTCCTCCTCCTCCTCCTCTTACTATTTTCATCTTTATTTCATGTTTTACTTCTTTTATTTTTCTTCTCAAAATTTCTTTCATGATTCCTCTTTCCTTCATATTTTCCTTCATTCATCTTCCTCCTTCATTTTCTCCCTTCCCTTGTTTCCCTCCTTCCCTCCTTCCCTCCTGTCTCCCCTTTCTCTCCTCCACGCCTCTTATCTAAGGCACACACCCTCAACATTCTCCCCCCCTACCTCTCCCCTCCGTTCCCTCTCTTTCTCTCCATCTCTCTCTCCCTTTCTCTCTCTCCCTCCCCTCAAAGCACCAGCTGACGACACTAGCACGTGTTCGGTGGTAGGAGAGAGAGAGAGAGAGAGAGAGAGAAGAGAGAGAGAGAGAGAGAGAGAGAGAGAGAGAGAGAGAGAAGAGAAAATAAATATATATATATATATATATATATATATATATAGATGAAGAATAGTACTTGCAACAACTACTTTTACTCTCTCTCTCTCTCTCTCTCTCTCTCTCTCTCTCTCTCTCTCTCTCTCTCTCTCTCTCCTCTCTCTCTCTCTCTCTCTCTCTCTCTCTCTCCCCCCTTGTGACGCCCCTCAGCACACTCCAACACATGGTCGTCACAGGTGTCTTGAGGGCCGCTCAGAAGGCTCAGGTAAGGCAGGTGAGCCTCTCCACACCTGGCCAGCTGATGCC
This sequence comes from Cancer borealis, assembly GCA_036785275.1. NCBI lineage: Eukaryota > Metazoa > Arthropoda > Malacostraca > Decapoda > Cancridae > Cancer > Cancer borealis. The sequence continues at coordinate 3,956 of JAXIVD010009439.1, read as the reverse complement.
CAGGTGACAACACGTGTTAGTAGGTTCTGAAGCACGTGTTAAGGAAGATATAACGCACTAATTGTTATCTTTTTAATTCATTTGTTTTTTTCTTCTTGATCATTCAGATTTGAAGCTGGTTCGAGGCTTCAGTGTGTTGTGTGTGTGTGTGTGTGTGTGTGTGTGTGTGTGTGTGTGTGTGTGTGTGTGTGAGTGAACGTAAATACGAAACGCACATAACCCATGAACGTAACAGAACAATCACCATGTACGTACATACATACGTGGCAGCTTGACGTGTGTACACCAGCTGACAACATGTGAGTGTGTGACATGTGCACCAGACTAGTATACATGTGCACGAGGGATTACACGCACATGTAAGCCAGTGTGTGTTTGAATGGACCGCTGTGACACCAGGTTGAGGAGGAAAGCGTAAACCACCCTTCCTCTCTCCCTCCCTCCCTCTTTCCTTCCCTGCCTCTCCTCACCTCTCCTCCCTCCGTGCCCAGCTGACGCCCTCCTCGCCCTCCTCTTTCCTCCACCACCATCACCACCATCACCACCACCTGACACATGCTGCCTTTCCCGAGCTGGTGCAGTGGTGGTGGTGGTGGTGGTGGTGGTGGGGGTGGCGGCGAAAATTATAGTGGCATCTCAAATTTCCAGTCGTGAGTCTTTTGCGCAGTTTTGGATGATGTTTTTTCTTTGGGGTTAAGTACTATAGGGTTTTGTGTTAGTCTAGGGTTGGTTATGCGTGTGTTAAAAGATAGATAGAGAGAGAAAGAGACGTGAAAGCGACGATCTATCATTTGTTTGCACTTTAAAGTCGTCTTGTAATCCCTCTCTACGAGTTGGTGTCTGTCGAAAAGTAAAATGTTGTGGACAGAGAAGCGAGTTGTTTTGAAGGTTGGTTCGCTCCTTTTAAGAATTGCGGGTAATATCACTTATTCTGTTATTTGTACAAGAAACAATTATTGCTTTGTTTATCGTGGTGTATGGGTTGGTGGGTTGTGTGGCATGTAGGGGACGCGGCATTGTGCTGACACAGGACAAGGCAAGGCAACGCATGCGCCGGTGGAGAGCAGCGGAAGTCACCAACCCTCAGCCTCAATCACTCACCCTGGAACACGCCGCTTCAGCAACACTTCCCCGCCATGGACGCAGACCAGCCTCTCGACCTCATGACAACCACTTCTACTGACGAAGGAATGCGGAATGCTGCGTCGCCACCGTTATCACACATCCTCCATCCTCGGCCTCCCCATCACCTCCTACAGCAGCAGCAGCAGCAGGCGGAGTGCAGCAGTAGAGTACCGAAGTGCGCTCGCTGTCGGAACCATAATCGACACACACCCTTACGAGGACACAAGCGGTACTGTCCCTTCAGGAGGTGCCAGTGTCCGCGGTGCCAGTTGACCGTGGACCGACAGAAGATCATGGCGCGCCAGGTGGCCCTCCGACGCGCACAGGAACAAGACGAGGCACGGAGATACCTTCTACAAGAGACTCTTCCTGTACAGTCCTCTCCACCACTCACTCCTTCAGACTTCGGGGACCTGGACGGATATCGAAGCGAGGATTCAGTGTCCCCCCGAAGTTGTCTCCCTACCGTCTCCACCACCACGACCCCACCACCCCCTGCTGCCGCCCCTGGCTCGCCCCCGGGCAGAGTACCCACGTCAAGCTGACCTCGCATCCCTTGCCTTCACGCCGTCACCTCATGGTAAGTTTGTCTTGCTTTGTTATCCTGTTTGTCTGTCTTTATGTGTGTGTGTGTGTGTGTGTGTGTGTGTGTGTGTGTGTGTGTGTGTGTGTGTGTGTGTGTGTGTGTGTGTGTGTGTGGCCTTCCTGTGCCTCCGTCTGTTGTCACACTGTGTTGCTTGTGTTGATGTGTTGTGTCCGCCTCGCTACTGCCGCATTGAAATGTTGTACCTGTTTGGCGTGAATGTCCTGTCCTGAGAGAGAAAGAGAGAGAGAGAGAGAGAGAGAGAGAGAGAGAGAGAGAGAGAGAGAGAGAGAGAGAGAGAGAGAGAGAGAGAGAGAGAGAGAGAGAGAGAAGAAAGAAAAAAAATAGTAGACACAGCCATGCACAAACAGACACAGACACCTACACATTCATTCCAAAAAATTTCTCAGATGCATGAACTTGACAAAACAACAAAAGATTAAATCAAAACAACATTAAAGCCTCCCTCCCCTCCCCCCCTCCCTTCCACCCTTCCCTCCACATCCGGTCCGATAACACGCTCTCCTTCACCAGCCAATAACAATCGTCCTTTCTTATCAACCCGTGACGCTGTGCACACACCCCGCTGTCCACCAATCATCTGACTCAACACCTTCATTCAAGAGTTTTATAAGTCATTCATTCATACGGAAGCCTTAGTTCTCCTCCTCTTTCTCCTCTTTCTCCCCCTCCTCTCCTCCTCCTTCTCCTCCTATTATTATTATTATTGTTATCATTATTATCATCATTATTATCATTGATACTACTATTATTATTATTATTATTATCATTATTATCATTGTTATTTTTATTATTATCACATTTCCTGTATTGTTTCTTCGCTTTGCATCTTTTTTACGATTCTCTTCCTCTCATAAAATGCTTTCTCAGGCGAACAATAACTCTGCTTCTTGAATGATCTGCTGACCCACGCTGTCCTTGCTTCCTCTCTCTCTCTCTCTCTCTCTCTCTCTCTCTCTCTCTCTCTCTCTCTCTCTCTCTCTCTCTCTCTCTCTCTCTCTCTCTCTCTCGAAGTGGAGGAAAAAGAGAGAGAAATGGGAGGATGGAGGGACGGGAGGTTTGAAAGCTAGGTCGGAAGAAAGTGAGGGAGAGATGGAATGAGGGAGGGAAGTAAGGTAGGATTGGAGAGATGGAGAGAAGGGAGGGAACGAAAGGGGAAAGTCAAGGGTTAGTTCCTGTTACGTTGTGTTATCAGGTCAGTCCCCTCCTCCTCCTCCTCCTCCTCCTCCTCCTCCTCCTCCTCCTCCTCCTCCTCCTCCTCTTTCTCTTCCTCTTTCTCAAAGACTTCTGTTCTATTCTGATTTTTTTTTTTATTGATCTGGTTATGAGTTTATTTATAATTATTTTGTCACAGGTGCTTCAACGGACTGGCAACAACAACAACAACAGAGACAGTCTTTCTTTACTACTCCTCCTCCTCCTCCTTCCTATCTCCCTTCTCTCCGTTCCTCCCTTACCTCCCCTTTTCCCTCCTTTTCCCTCTACGACCCACGCACTCTTCCTTACATATTTTCTCCCCTCCTCTACACTCACCAACACCAACATCACGTCGCCGCCGCCGCCGCCGCCACCGCCACCGCCACCGCCACCGCCACACCAATGCCTCGCCTCCAACCCAAAATCCTGCCGCCCACCGCCTCCACCCGCTGCGCTGCCTGTGGGTTGAGCACTGACTCCGAGTTTGAGTTTCTTCATCATCGTTGTGATTCTAATTAAGTTATTCCTCCACATTTCTTTCCTCCCTTTTTTCTGTATGTCTATGTGTCTGGATTTTCTTTTTCTTGTCGTGGTTGTGGTCGTCTGTTCACACTTTGTTCGTGCATTATTTTGAACTTTTGGTTGAAGTAATTTATCAAGATTACTACCATCGTGTTCCCTGCCAGTCGGAAAAAAGGGCTAGAGGTCTGGGAAGTCCCTCCTTTGTATTCTCTCCTATGAAAAGACAAGATGCAGAGGGGAAGAGGAGGGTAAAGTCTCCCTGAACCCTAAATACCTGGTCTTGGTTACTCCCTTTTAATGGTGATATAAGCCAGGTATAAAGAGAGACTAAGTAATTATCATAGTGTCTCTTTTATGGCATACATTTATTGGTGAAACTGGCCTGTGTTGCTTCCATGCCGTGAGAATATTCAGAAAAATAAAAACATAACTGGAATAACGTTACTGAATCACTTCGCTTATGTGACAAAACAACAACAACAACAACTACAACAAAAACCGATGACAG
>JAXIVD010009438.1:12500-15423 GCA_036785275.1 Cancer borealis | reverse complement strand
CTACCAGTTTTCATTCTGCTTCGCTTTATTTCAACTTGTCAATCTGATGAAAATATAAGAAAAAAGTTAAATAAATAAGGGAATGTAATTATAGTATCGTTTGATTATTATTATTATTATTATTATTATTATTATTATTATTATTATTATGTGTAGGAAGAAGATTTTTTTTTAAATTCAGTATTGTATTTGTAAGAGAAAGAGAGAAGAAGGAAGGAAGGAAGGAAGGGACGAAAGAATATACACACTAATAATAACACACACACACATACACACACACACAGACACACACACACACACACACACACACACCTGACATCCACCCACACACTGAACAGACACCATCACTCTCTCCCATTAAAATAGTGTCTCGTGGCGTCACAAAAACAGATCATTATCGTACCTTAATCGGCTGCAACACCTGCTTCCCTTATCTTATTTCCTGTAAAAAGCACTGAGCACGGGATTGACATACTCATTACCACACCTCTTCATGCATACACCTGTGCATTCCCACCTCACCTACGCATTCCCATCTCACCTGTGCATTCCCAGCTCACCTGCGCCTTAGATACAGTACAAGGAAGTGATGGAAGTTAAATGATATGAATATACGTTTTAACAAGCTAGTTTACCCTTTAATAGTCGTGGTTTTCTTTCTCTACTCCCTCTAAAATACATCAATACTTTCCCTTTTTTACCCTTATAGAAGATAGTACATAGATTTAAACCATAATAGTAATAAAAAAAGGTAAATATATGATAAGTTAGCGTTCATTAATCAACACCACCACCACCACCACCACCACCACCACCAGCATCACCACCACCACCACCACCACTACTACCTAGCTTGAGGAGGTCATTCATATCTTCCCCGTGAGAGAGAGCAGATGTAGGATGGCCTGACAAGGAGGTGAGGTAATGTGTGTGTGTGTATGTGTGTGTGTATGTGTGTGTTATCCTGTCTCCATGTGCCCTACTTGTACCATTAAGGCAATAGTTACGTAGGTGTTTGTGAAGAAGAATGGTTGTTATGGGTTAAGGATGACGTGGTAGTTAGGTAGTTTAAGGTAGTTATGTAAAGCTGTAGTGATCATTAAGTATTTATTTATTTATATATGTATGTGTAGTTAGTATGAGGTTTACGTTAAAAATGTATGGAATAGCTAAGAAAGGATTAGAGACGTGCATTATTTTGTGTTATAGTGAAATGGAATTGGAATGTAAGTATAGATGTAGGAATGTAAGAAGTATCTTTTAATCGGTTTTTATCAGTTTTATTTCGCTAATAGTTCAAGATATGGAAACCAAAGAACAATTATGCGTCATTATAGGTCATCTCTATGTATTTGTGTCACATGAGACCAGCATCAGCCAGTAAAGTTAAAATTATGGTTATTTCATTATTGTTATTATTAGGTAAGCAAGGGTGAAATACAGTTTGATATTATAGTAATCAGGAAAATAAGTTCAGATTCGTGTTCAGCATGACCGAAAATCTCATTGTAACAATTTTCATGAGATTCGGAGATATGGAAATTTTCATGAAATTTTGCCGGGTAACACCCTTAGATTTTTTAACATAATTCATATATTTTGAAATAACTCGAAATGTATGGTGTTTACGTAAAAAACGTATAGAATATAAAAGAAAGAACAGGAGACGCCCTGTTTTATGAGCTATAGTAACATGGAATTTGAATGTAATTATAGATGTAGGAGTGCAAAGTATTATGCCTTAATTTTTCTCACAAACTTTTAATTTTCTTCATAAGTTTTAAAGTTACTGGAAAGAAAATGACAATATGCGATAGACAATATCAAACTCCATAACTTTACTTCTATACAACATTCCTGTAGGACTAATATTTACGTAGTAAAATGGGAAAAAACATTTTCGACCTCAATTCTGGTGGAATTTTCGGGCCACAAAAATTGAAAAATCCAAATATTATAGTAATGACAAAACTAATTCCAGAATCGTGTTCAGCATGATCGAGAACCCCTTGGTACCAATTTTCATGAGTTGTGTTGAAATATTAACAAAACTTTATCTAATATATGGTCAATGAATTCTAAGCCATATGCAATGTAAAGAAACAATTTATTTATATATCCAAAATATTCAATACATCACATTGCTAATACAAACATGAACAAATGGGTGGGTCTATCTGTCTGTCTGTCTGCCTCTCTATCTATCTGTCTGTCTGTCTGTCTATCTACCTATATGCATGTATGTCTGTGTATCTATCAATCTATATATCAGCATATCTGTCTATATATTTACCTGTTAATCTATCTTATCAATTTTCCTAACTGTCAATCTATCTGTATACCTGTTTCTTTGCATGTCAATCTGCCTGTCACATTACCTGTCAATTTATCTACCAACGACACTCTTTTCTCTCGCTACGGACAATCTTCATCGGCTTCCCGCACCTTCCTCGATATGCAATGGTAAGGTTAGGTTGAGCACACTCCCGTTCCGCCTTCAGAGTACACGGGTTGCCATAGGTCCTGTTGTCACTGCCACACACGGGAGAGTATATCCTGGTGCACACACGGGAACACGGGCTCTCGATCTGATCTGGGGAGGAGATGGGGAGGAAATGGGGAGGAATGGGGAGGGGAAGTTGATATTGGAGGAGGAATGTGGAGAAAAGGGGAGATATGGAGGAGAGAATTAGGGGTAGATGGAGAAGAGAAGGAAAGAATTGGAGGGAAGTGGGTAGAGAAGGAGGAGAGAAGAGAAGTGGAGAGAAAAGATGATTATTAATGGTGTTATTATTATTATTATTATTATTATTATTATTATTATTATTATTATTATTATTATTATTATTAGTAGTAGTAGTAGTAGTAGTAGTAGTAGTAGTAGTAATAGTAGTACTTACCTCCTTCAACCACAACCACCACA
>JAXIVD010009438.1:7500-10000 GCA_036785275.1 Cancer borealis | reverse complement strand
GCTTGGCCAGACTACGGGGGGTGGGTTGGGTGGGTAGGGTGGAGGGCTTGGCCAGACTACGGGGGGTGGGTTGGGTGGGTAGGGTGGAGGTTGAGGTTTTGGCCAGATTATTTGGGGTGGGTTGGGTGGGAAGGGTCTGTAGGGTGGAGGTTGAGTTTGTGGCCAGATTATTTGGGGTGGGTTGGGTGGGAAGGGTCTGTAGGGTGGAGGTTGAGTTTGTGGCCAAATTGTTAAGGGATTGTGTATGCCCCCTCTCGCTTTTTCAGATTCTGGGGTTGCATCCGATCTACTGAATGATGGGGTTGTATCCGATCTACTGAATGATGGGGTTGTATCCGATCTAATGATTGATGGGGTTGTATCCGATCTACTGAATGATGGGGTTGTATCCGATCTAATGATTGATGGGGTTGCATCCGATCTAATAAATGATGGGGTTGCATCCGATCTACTGAATGATGGGATTGCATCCGATCTACTGAATGATGGGGTTTTATCCCATCTAATGATTGATGGGGTTGCATCCGATCTACTGAATGATGGGGTTGTATCCGATCTAAGGATTGATGGGGTTGCATCCGATCTACTGAATGATGGGGTTTTATCCCATCTAATGATTGATGGGGTTGCATCCGATCTACTGAATGATGGGGTTGTATCCGATCTAAGGATTGATGGGGTTGCATCCGATCTACTGAATGATGGGGTTGCATCCGATCTAATAAATGATGGGGTTGATGAACTTCGGTATTTGACGTCAGTGGGGCTTAAGGATCCGTGGAGGCCAATTAGGTTGTATTGGTTGGGTTGGGATTGATGAGAATGTTCATACAATTTTTGGAGGTTTTCTTTGGGGTCTATCATTCTTATAATTTCTTCGTTCGATTGGAATGGGGGTTGATCTTGAACTCCGTCGGGTCGTGGATTGAGTTCTTCTGGTTTTTGAGGTTGTGGTTGGGTTTCTTTCACTCCATTGCGCTTTGAGGTTTGTGGGTCTAGCGGGGATTGATTTTGGGAAGATTGGCGTAGTCTCATTTCATTACGTTGACGATAAAAACCTGGTTGGCATTCAGGAGGTTGTGGGCAGTATGTTCTGTATCTATATTTTACTCTTTGTTTTGGTGACTGAGTTTCATCCTCTCCAGTACGTCCTTGTTGAGGTTTTGTACTGTAATCTTGGTGTTGTATTTGGGATTCTTGTACTCCGTTACGTCCTTTGTCGGGATATAGTACTCCGTTGCTCTCTTCGTCGGGATCTTTCACTCCGTTACGTCCTTTGTCAGGTTCTTGTACTCCGGTACTCCCTTTGTCGGGATCTTTCACTCCGTTACGTCCTTTGTCAGGTTCTTGTACTCCGTTACGTCCTTTGTCGGGATATAGTACTCCGTTGCTCTCTTTGTCGGGATCTTTCACTCCGTTGCTCTCTTTGTCGGGATCTTTCACTCCGTTACGTCCTTTGTCAGGTTCTTGTACTCCGTTACTCCCTTTGTCGGGATCTTTCACTCCGTTACGTTCTTTGTCGGGATATTGTACTCCGTTACTCCCTTTGTCAGGTTCTTGTACTCCGGTACTCCCTTTGTCGGGATCTTTCACTCCGTTACGTTCTTTGTCGGGATATTGTACTCCGTTACTCCCTTTGTCAGGTTCTTGTACTCCGTTACTCCCTTTGTCAGGTTCTTGTACTCCGTTACTCTCTTTATCGGGATATTTCACCCCGTTATGCCCTTTCTGGGATTGTATACTGTAAAATGAGGGTTGTATTTGGTGTTTGTCCAGTCTGTAGCGATATGAGTAAGGTCTCCTCAAACAGTGTTCTGGGCAAGGTGCTTGAGCTGTCCTATTCTGTAATTGAGGTTGTGTCTTGTCGGGTTGGGGTTCGGGGTTAGGATCTGTTCTGTATTTTTGGGATTCTGGGCGAGTTTCCATTGGGTTCTTGGCCAGGTTTCTTCACCCCATTACTCTTTGGGGGAGGTTGTTCCCTTGGTGCATCATCCTGTAGGTAAGATAGTGTCGTGTAGTCTTGGGATTTTGGGGGAAGTTCTGCCATGCCATTTTTGGGTTCGTGGCGATCTTCAATCACAACATTATACTTTGGAGGAGATCCTGTCATTGGCTCCACCCCAAATAATGTATACTCTGAGGGATATTGGCCGTCTTGGCGAGACCTACACTCCCCTTGATGAACCACGGTGAGGTCCTCTCTGTGGTTGTAGAATCGCTCGTCTAACAACTCACACTCGTTGGCGTAAGTGTAGCCGTCACTGCCACACACAGGCTTCAGCACCTCAGGGCATTCACTGTAGTCGTTCGGATAGACTGTAGAGGAAAGAAAAGATATTAGGGGAGTAGGAATGTGTGGTAGTGTGGTGTTTGTAACCTAATCTAACCTAACATTAAATTAACCTAACATTAACTTAAGCTAGGCTAGCACCTCAGGACATTGGTAATAGTAGTAGTAGTACTTACCATCATCTGCCATCACCACCACCACCACCACCAC
>JAXIVD010009438.1:0-2500 GCA_036785275.1 Cancer borealis | reverse complement strand
CCATATTTACCCCTGTCTATACTAACCCCCCCAACAACGCCCCCCCCCCCTCCTTTCAATAATAATAATAATAATAATAATAATAATAATAATAATAATACTAGTAACTTTAAAAAGAAACTATTTATTTATTTATATATTTATTTATGGATTTAATTTTTTTTTTTGGATTACTATTTGTTAAAGCGTTGAATTCTCTCGCTCAGAATAAAATATATATTGTCTTTATTATGTGTGTCTGTGTGTGTGTGTGTGTGTGTGTGTGTGTGTGTGTGTGTGTGTGTGTGTGTGTGTGTGTGTGTGAAAGGCATTGAAAGTGAACGTTTATTTAAGGGAAAGTATGTTAAGTTATGTCATATTTATCTAATTATTATTATTATTATTATTATTATTATTATTATTATTATTATTATTATTATTATTATTATTATTATTATTATTATTATTATTATTATTATTATTGGTCTTCTTCTTCTTCTTCTTCTTCTTCTTCTTCTTTTTCTTCTTCTTCTTCTTCTTCTTCTTCTTTTTTTTTTTCTTCTTCTTCTTCTTCTTCTTCTTCTTCTTCTTCTTCTTCTTCTTCTTTTTCTTCTTCTTCTTCTTCTTCTTCTTCTTCTTCTTCTTCTTCTTCTTCTTTTTCTTTTCTTCCTTTGTCGATATTATTTTTATTTTTTTTCCCCAAATTCATTTTTTCTCCTCCTCCTCCTCCTCCTCCTCCTCCTCCTCCTCCTCCTCCTCCTCCTCCTCCTCCTCCTCCTCCTCCATAACCTTGAAAACAGACAGACGCGGAAGGTTAAAATATCATTAAACTTTTTATTATTTAGTAAACTTTATTTATTTTTATTTTATTTTTATTTTTATTTTTATTTATTTTATATTTATATTTTTATATTTTTATTTTTATTTTTATTTTTATTTATATTTTTATTGAGGAGACAAAAATCTACTAAAGGAACGATTATTTTCCCGCCAAATTTTTATGTGAGGGTGACGTCACAGGTGTCTGGTTTCCACGTACACATACATACATACAGACAGACAGACATACATACAGGGATTTAATTACGTACATGTCTGTGTGTGTGTTTAATTATTTGTATTTATTTATTTATTTTCTTATTCCTTATTTATTTATTTATTTATTATTATTTTTCATTATTATTATTATTATTATTATTATTATTATTATTATTATTATTATTATTATTATTATTATTTCTATTATTATTATTATTATCATTCCTAAAATACCTTCTAATACCACTCCTCTTTTCTCTCTCTCTCTCTCTCTCTCTCTCTCTCTCTCTCTCTCTCTCTCTCTCTCTCTCTCTCTCTCTCTCTCTCTCTCTCTCTCTCTCTCTCTCTCTCTCTCTCTCTCTCTCTCTCTCTCTCTCTCTCTCTCTCTCTCTCTCTCTCTCTCTCTCTCTCTCTCTCTCTCTCTCTCTCTCTTTCCCCTCATTCCGACTGTCCTTTGTTTAACGAGTCTCTCGGAAATAACTGGAGGAGGAGGAGGAGGGAGGAGAGGAGGAGGAGGAGGAGGAGGACAGTAGTAGTAGAATTCTGATATGACGTAGAAAGAGGATGTAGAGAGGACATGGAAAGAGGAGGAGGAGGAGGAGGAGGACGAGGAGGAGGAGGAGGAAGAGGAGACAGCAATTATATACCGATATTTTATTTATTTTTTCTCTGTCTTTCATCCCTTTGTCCTCTCTCTCTCTCTCTCTCTCTCTCTCTCTCTCTCTCTCTCTCTCTCTCTCTCTCTCTCTCTCTCTCTCTCTCTCTCTCTCTCTCTCTCTCTCTCTCATTCATTCATTCATTCATTCGTCATTAATATAAAAAGAAGAAAAAAAAAATCCTCTTCCCATCAATTCCCATCAGTTCCCATCACTCCTTCCCATCAATTCCCATCACTATCACCCTATAATCCCATCAGTTCCCATCAGTTCCCATCAATTCCCATCACTATCACCCTACAATCCCATCAGTTCCCATCAGTTCCATCAGTTCCCATCAGTGACCCATCCTTCTCCCCTCAACAGACTGGGTGTCCTGCCCTAGCCGGCCTAACCACCGTGCATAGGCTACCTAGGGGGCAGATGCGGCCTATAGGAGCCTAACAGACCCGCCCACCCGCCCACCCGCCCACGGTAAGGGGAAACAAGGGGAGGTAAAGGGAGGTAAGGGGTGGTAAGGGGAGATAAGGGGAGGTAAGGGGAGATAAGGGGAGGTAAGGGGAGGTAAGGGGAGATAAGGGGAGATAAGGGGAAGTAAGGGGAGGTAAGGGGAGATAAGGGGAGGTAAGGGGAGGTAAGGGGAGGTAAGGGGAGGTAAGGGGAAATAAAGGGAGGTAAGGGAAATTAAGGGAAATTAAGGGAATAGAAGAGAAAAAAATGATAATAATAAATAATGATAAATAAAATAATAATAAATAATAAAAAAAAGAGGAAGAGGAAGAAGAAGAAGAAGAAGAAGAACTTCAATTAGACTTGAAAGGTCACAC
>JAXIVD010009437.1:2500-10000 GCA_036785275.1 Cancer borealis | reverse complement strand
TTAGAACACATGTAGGATGTTCTTGAAGGCTGTGATGGTCGGTTTCAATGTATTAGCCGTTGATGGGCAGCAGCTAGATATATACTGTTTAACCACTCAATTTTTGCCACATGAAATTTTTTTGGGTCTAGAAATCAGGACTGAACTCACCACTTACATGCGCTAAGTACTTGGTCACTACCTCTAATTTGTTTTCCTGTACTTTGTATCATGACCATCATCATCATAGTCATGGTCATCATCATCATCATCAAATACTCTGCTAGACAAAGGTTTCCCCAACTTCCTCCAACGTGCCACATCTCAGCCTTGTTCTGTTTTGTACACTTTATCATAATCTCTTCACTCCACCTCTAATCTTGTTTTCTTTTACTGCGCATACCACATCTTGGTGCTAAGTCCGCTAACATTTTCCTTCCAGCCACTTATGCTGCCGATGCATTTTTGCTTCATCATCATTTCTCTAATGTCTATAATTTTTTTTTATATATGTTCATCTTCTTTTATCTCATAAAGGACATCAACCCTGGCCTGTTCATTGTTCCCAGTACACTTGATTGGTTCATTGTTCCCAGTACACTTGATTGGTTCATTGTTCCCAGTACACTTGATTGGTTCATTGTTCCCAGTACACTTGATTGGTTCATTGTTCCCAGTACACTTAATTGGTTCATTGTTCCCAGTACACTTGATTGGTTAATTGTTCCCAGTACACTTGATTGGTTCATTGTTCCCAGTACACTTGATTGGTTCATTGTTCCCAGTGCAGTTCATTGGTTCATTGTTCCCAGTACACTTGATTGGTTCATTGTTCCCAGTACACTTGATTGGTTCATTGTTCCCAGTACACTTGATTGGTTCATTGTTCCCAGTACACTTGATTGATTCATTGTTCCCAGTACACTTGATTGGTTCATTGTTCCCAGTACACTTGATCGGTTCATTGTTCCCAGTACACTTAATTGGTTCATTGTTCCCAGTACACTTGATTGGTTCATTGTTCCCAGTACACTTGATTGGTTCATTGTTCCCAGTACACTTGATTGGTTCATTGTTCCCAGTACACTTAATTGGTTCATTGTTCCCAGTACACTTGATTGGTTCATTGTTCCCAGTACACTTAATTGGTTCATTGTTCCCAGTACATTTGATTGGTTCATTGTTCCCAGTACACTTGATTGGTCCATTGTTGCCAGTGCACTTGATCGGTTCATTGTTCCCAGTACACTTGATTGGTTTATTGTTCCCAGTACACTTGATTGGTTCATTGTTCCCAGTACACTTAATTGGTTCATTATTCCCAGTACACTTGATTGGTTCATTGTTCCCAGTACACTTAATTGGTTCATTGTTCCCAGTACACTTGATTGGTTCATTGTTCCCAGTACACTTGATTGGTTCATTGTTCCCAGTATACTTGATTGGTTCATTGTTCCCAGTACACTTAATTGGTTCATTGTTCCCAGTACACTTGACTGGTTCATTGTTCATAGTACACTTGATTGGTCCATTGTTCCCAGTACACTTGATTGGTTCATTGTTCACAGTACACTTGATTGGTCCATTGTTCCCAGTACACTTAATTGGTTCATTGTTCCCAGTACACTTAATTGGTTAATTATTCCCAGTACACTTGATTGGTTCATTGTTCCCAGTACACTTAATTGGTTCATTGTTCCCAGTACACTTGATTGGTTCATTGTTCCCAGTACACTTGATTGGTTCATTGTTCCCAGTACACTTGATTGGTTCATTGTTCCCAGTACACTTGATTGGTTCATTGTTCCCAGTACACTTGATTGGTTCATTGTTCCCTGTACACTTGATTGGTTCATTGTTCCCAGTACACTTGATCGGTTCATTGTTCCCAGTACACTTGATTGCTTCATTGTTCCCAGTGCACTTGATCGGTTCATTGTTCCCAGTACACTTGATTGGTTCATTGTTCCCAGTACACTTGATTGGTTCATTGTTCCCAGTATACTTGATTGGTTCATTGTTTCCAGTGCAGTTCATTGGTTCATTGTTCCCAGTACACTTGATTGGTTCATTGTTCCCACTACACTTGATTGGTTCATTGTTCCCAGTACACTTAATTGGTTCATTGTTCCCAGTATACTTGATTGGTTCATTGTTCCCATTACACTTGATTGGTTCATTGTTCCCAGTACACTTGATTGGTTCATTGTTCCCAGTGCACTTGATCGGTTCATTGTTCCCAGTACACTTGATTGGTTCATTGTTCCCAGTACACTTGATTGGTTCATTATTCCCAGTACACTTGATTGGTTCATTGTTCCCAGTGCAGTTCATTGGTTCATTGTTCCCAGTTCACTTGATTGGTTCATTGTTCCCAATGCAGTTCATTGGTTCATTGTTCCCAGTACACTTGATTGGTTCATTGTTCCCAGTGCAATTCATTGGTTCATTGTCCCCAGTAAATTTGATTGGTTCATTGTTCCCAGTACACTTGATTGGTTCATTGTTCCCAGTACACTTGATTGGTTCATTGTTCCCAGTACACTTAATTGGTTCATTGTTCCCAGTACACTTAATTGGTTCATTGTTCCCAGTACACTTGATTGGTTCATTGTTCCCAGTGCAGTTCATTGGTTCATTGTTCCCAGTACACTTGATTGGTTCATTATTCCCAGTACACTTGATTGGTTCATTGTTCCCAGTACACTTAATTGGTTCATTGTTCCCAGTACACTTGATTGGTTCATTGTTCCCAATACACTTGATTGGTTCATTGTTCCCAGTACACTTGATTGGTTCATTGTTCCCAGTACACTTGATTGGTTCATTGTTCCCAGTGCCGTTCATTGGTTCATTGTTCCCAGTATACTTGATTGGTTCATTGTTCCCAGTACACTTGATTGGTTCATTGTTCCCAGTACACTTAATTGGTTCATTGTTCCCAGTACACTTGATTGGTTCATTGTTCCCAATACACTTTATTGGTTCATTGTTCCCAGTACACTTGATTGGTTCATTGTTCCCAGTATACTTGATTGGTTCATTGTTCCCAGTACACTTAATTGGTTCATTGTTCCCAGTACACTTAATTGGTTCATTGTTCCCAGTACACTTGATTGGTTGATTGTTCCCATACACTTGATCGGTTCATTGTTCCCAGTACACTTAATTGGTTCATTGTTCCCAGTACATTTGATTGGTTCATTGTTCCCAGTACACTTGATTGGTCCATTGTTGCCAGTGCACTTGATCGGTTCATTGTTCCCAGTACACTTGATTGGTTCATTGTTCCCAGTACACTTGATTGGTTCATTGTTCCCAGTACACTTGATTGGTTCATTGTTCCCAGTACACTTGATTGGTTCATTGTTCCCAGTACACTTGATTGGTTCATTGTTCCCAGTACACTTAATTGGTTCATTGTTCCCAGTACACTTAATTGGTTCATTGTTCCCAGTACACTTGATTGGTTCATTGGTCCCAGTACACTTGATTGGTTCATTGTTCCCAGTACACTTGATTGGTTCATTGTTCCCAGTACACTTGATTGGTTCATTGTTCCCAGTACACTTGATTGGTTCATTGTTCCCAGTACACTTGATTGGTTAATTGTTCCCAGTACACTTGATTGGTTCATTGTTCCCAGTACACTTGATTGGTTCATTGTTCCCAATACACTTGATTGGTTCATTGTTCCCAGTGCAGTTCATTGGTTCATTATTCCCAGTACACTTGATTGGTTCATTGTTCCCAGTACACTTGATTGGTTCATTGTTCCCAGTACACTTGATTGGTTCATTGTTTCCAGTACACTTGATTGGTTCATTGTTCCCAGTACACTTGATTGGTTCATTGTTCCCAATACACTTGATTGGTTCATTGTTCCCAGTGCAGTTCATTGGTTCATTGTTCCCAGTACACTTGATTGGTTCATTGTTCCCAGTACACTTGATTGGTTCATTGTTCCCAGTACACTTGATTGGTTCATTGTTCCCAGTACACTTGATTGGTTCATTGTTCCCAGTACACTTGATTGGTTCATTGTTCCCAATACACTTGATTGGTTCATTGTTCCCAGTGCATTTGATTGGTTCATTGTTCCCAGTACACTTGATTGGTTCATTGTTCCCAGTGCAGTTCATTGGTTCATTGTTCCCAGTGTATTTGATTGGTTCATTGTTCCCAGTACACTTGATTGGTTCATTGTTCCCAGTACACTTGATTGGTTCATTGTTCCCAGTACACTTGATTGGTTCATTGTTCTCAGTACACTTGAATGGTTCATTGTTCCCAGTGCACTTGATTGGTTCATTGTTCCCAGTACACTTGATTGATTCATTGTTCCCAGTACACTTGATTGGTTCATTGTTCTCAGTACACTTGATTGGTTCATTGTTCCCAGTGCACTTGATTGGTTCATTGTTCCCAGTACACTTGATTGGTTCATTGTTCCCAGTACACTTGATTGGTTCATTGTTCTCAGTACACTTGATTGGTTCATTGTTCCCAGTACACTTGATTGGTTCATTGTTCCCAGTACACTTGACTGGTTCACTGTTCCCAGTGCACTTGATTGGTTCATTGTTCCCAGTACACTTGATTGGTTCATTGTTCCCAGTACACTTGATTGGTTCATTGTTCCCAGTGCTGTTCATTGGTTCATTGTTAATTGGTTCCCAGTTTGTTCCCACATTTCCTATAATGTCTTTCTTAATTGTTTTTTACTTCATCTTCATCAGTTCTTTTATTCTTATTATTATGATTTCTATTGTTAAATGCAATTTTGAGCCAAAGTAATGTTAGAGCTTTTATAAGAATTCCATGTTTAGTATCAATCATAACTTTGTGTTTGATCATTAGTCATTACTCAGATTATGATGCATTATGATGCTATCAATTCTCAATCTTACACAATGATTTTCTTGTTAAGATCAGTAAGTGTTTCTTGCAACACATCTCCAATTTCCGTGATTGAGATAATGTTGCCTACAAATTTTTGGTGCTCTAATTTTTTTTCTTTTATATGTATTTCTTTAGCTTTATAGTTAAGTTTTCTGGTAATACTCTGGAAACATACTGCATATGCTATATTTATTTACTTTTCTTATAATGAATCTCGCCGCCCAGCTCCGTTCTCGATACTGACTTTGTCTGTGTCACTATTAAAGTCAATCAAGGATTACCAATTACGAACGTTCTCCTTCATTCATGTTCATGTAATGCGCTTGAAATGGCTTCTTCTTATACTGAGAACAAAACATGAGAGAAAGATGCTATACATGTTTCAACTGTTCATCTTCTCATCATATATTTCTTTCCTCTGATGTAAAATTGCTAAACATGAATGTGGTTACCTCAAGACCTTGTTGTTGTGGTGCTTGTGGTAGGTTAATCAGTGCTTGTATTATTTTTTTTATCAAGACAATTGCTAGAGTACATACCATTGTGCGCTTCGGAGACTTATCTTAAAAGGCTTCAGTATTTTATGATGTCGAGTCATATGCATGTTATACGTATGGGAGTTCTTTGTTAAGTCGATAGTGGCCTTGAATCTCTCTCTCTCTCTCTCTCTCTCTCTTCTCTCTCTCTCTCTCTCTCTCTCTCTCTCTCTCTCTCTCTCTCTCTCTCTCCTCTCTCTCTCTCTCTCTCTCTCTCTCTCTCTCTCTCTCACTCTCTCTCTCTCTCTCTCTCTCTCTCTCTCTCTCTCTCTCTCTCTCTCTCTCTCTCTCTCTCTCTCTCTCTCTCTCTCTCTCTCTCTCTCTCTCTCTCTCTCTCTCTCTCTCTCTCTCTCTCTCTCTCTCTCTCTCTCTCTCTCTCTCTCTCTCTCTCTCCTCTCTCTCTCTCTCTCTCTCTTCAGTAACCTGTCTGAGATGCTCTTTTAGATCCCGCTCACTTGAAGAAATAAGAAGTAAGAAATATAGACTTTTATTAAGCTTCACATGATGAACTTTTAAAATGGGAAGCGTCAAGTTATAAGAAAACCTTCTAAAAGGTAGGAACAAAAAATCCAGTAAAACTCAGTGTTGTGGTACGCCGACGAACGATTAGATCCAAATGTTAATCTATCCTGATAACACGGTGTGGTTACCTGCTTCGTAATTAAAACAGGTTGCGAAGTGAAATCCAGAAAATCTTATCCAGGTGGAATCAGCGCTGCGTGACGCCAAATCTCTTAAAACTCACTCCTCTTATCAGCATACCAAGAACACTCTACCCTTATCAGCCAGACGTTGTTACTGATAATTCTGCTGATAAGGATCTGAAACCTATTTCCGCATTAACTCCGATAAAATAAAGGACGGCAAACCAATGACAGCGGGCAACCATTTCAAGGAGATCATCAACAAGTGTTTTGGTTATAAATGCCTTATCCTCAACTTACAACAAGGGAAAGAAGCGATGCATAGTGGCAGGTGTAGAAGTAATAGTTTGGCATCATCAAGTGGAAGGGACGCCAAGCAAGGCTATCTTCCTTCAGCCATAGCGGGAATCAAATGGAAGGAGAGTTTCCTGAGGGTGCCACCGCTCACAACAGGCTCGACATGCTGATGACAGGCAGTATTTGTCAGATAACTAGGCCGCGGGGCAAGTCAGGCAGGCCGTTCATTGGGGTGAATGGAGGAAACATTGTAGGATATATGAAATTATTGTGATGACTGTTGAAAAGCATGACTTCAGTGCAACAGTTCTCGTCTCAACACTTATCAGCGTAATAAGTGTTGGTCGTACACTTGGAAACTCAGTATCACCAAGTGTCATCGACCGAGGTGTTATCAAAACCACACAGGAAGCGGTACCTTTGTGTGTCTTATTGCCATCAACAATAAAATCAACCCCCTCCCGTTCAAGCCCTCATACACGATAACACACAGGCCACTCCAACACACCGCGGCACAAGAGCAAGCCAAGTAGAGAATAGCCACACGGATAACCTCGATAAGTCAGTAGGGAATGTTGATGTCTGTTCTTTCTTTGCATTCCTTTGTAGGTACATTACCACCTAATCCAACGATATACATACTGATATTATCTCATGAGGTAGAGCAGACAACGACCACGTAGACTAAGTTCGCTTTAGTCGGGTTCAACTCACACAGCCTTACTAAACAGGGTGTAGTCTAAAGCTTTTCGTCTAATCAACTCTCCTCCTCTAACTGACTGTCTTGATTATTTAAGTCACCGACACAATGTTGCATCTTTATCTCTTTTCTACCGCTATTTTCATGCTGACTGCTCTTCTCAACTTGCTAACTACATGCCTCCCTCCCCCTCCCGCGGCCTCGCTGCACAAGGATTTATATTTCTTTTCATCCCTATTCTGTTCATAATTTTAATGGAAGAGTTAATCAGTATGGAACTCTCTTTCTTTGTCTGTTTTTCCACTTGCCTATGACTTAAACTCTTTCAAAAGAAGAGTGTCAAGACACCTATCATACTAAATTAGACCTCCGCCCCTGCCTCTATTTTTTCTACTGTTCTCTTTACAGATATTGCGACAAGAGAGATTTTGTTTGCCCTTGG
>JAXIVD010009435.1:5000-15425 GCA_036785275.1 Cancer borealis | reverse complement strand
CTGTTTTTTGGAGGAACGAGCCTTTTGCTGACCTGATTTGCTGGAGTCAGTGTTAAGAAGTGAGTGAGTGAGTGAGTGAGTGAGTGAGTGAGTGGCTTTGTATACCGTACGCAGTCAAGCCTTAAACTATACACGACATTGACTGAACAAAAATGGGTCAAACTTATTCGCTGCCTCTGAAGGTGCATAAAAGGAGAGAAAGAGAGTAAGAGAGAGTAAGAGAGAAAGAGAGACAAAAAAAGAGAAAGAGAGAGAGAGTGAGAAAGAGAGTATAAAGTGTAGGTAGAGCTGATGTTGTCCTTGATTCTCTGCAGTGAAACAGACTTTATGAACGCCTGGTTGTGGCTGTAAGGTCAGGTCAGGTAGTGTGAGGGTCCACGATGAGGTGACTTCCTGGTCCACTACACGAAAATAAATACATACATACTTACATATATATATACATACATACAGAGACAGAGAAAAAAAAAAGAGAGATAGAGAGATAGAGAGAGAGAGCCTTTTGTTATATTTATTCCACTTATACAAATGTTGCTTCATCTATGATTTTGTAATGTGTTCTCGTTTCTCTTTCCTCTGTTTATTTTGTGGGTTTAAATATTTTTTTCTTTTGCTTTGGTGTAATTTATTTCGAAGGAATTTCACATAACTTTTTTTTTGACCGAAAGATATAAATGTTTTGAAAAGCGTGGCAGATAAAAACCACAAAACCTTAAACTTAAAATAATTCCTCGTTCCCAGCAACAAGTTTAAAAAAGAAAACAAGAAATAAAAAATAGGAAATAATTATAAGTTTCAAACCACACAAAGTATAATCATCGCGGTAATAACAACGACTGCCAATGTATAATAATTCTAAGCTTCATAAAAACAAGGCGTCACCAAGTCAATCCAGCACACGGTCAGTCGGTCACTCCTTTCAACTCACCGTCCGCAGCAGTGACTGGGAGGGCGGTGAAGAGGCAGAGTAAGAGGAAGAAAGAAAGCAAGACAACCACAGCACTATGGATTTTTAGATGAGACCAGAGAGGTCATATTCCGCTCGATGTCTTGAGGTTAAACTTTTACAATAAAATAATGATTCCTTTGCCGTGCTTCCAGAGGCGTCACGTTAATGGGCCAGGATACTGTGAGCGGCAGACGATGCAAGATAAGTGTTTTAAATGTGCTAATTGCAGAGTTATGAGGTAATTACGACTTATTTTCACAATTATCTACAAGGTAATTGTTTTCTCTCTCTATCTATCTATCGAATTTTCTCTCTCTCTTATTCTTTCTCAGCGAACAGGAGAGAACACAAAGTCTAAATAAAATGTATTAGCTCGTGTTGTTTATAATTTGCACAAGAGAAAGATAACACATAAGGCGAGACAGTAATCAGAAGGGTAAAGATAAGGTAAAGGAAGGTGGAAAAGACTGAATTCCGTTGTACCAGATCAATTGATTCTAAGACTGAGAGAAAAACGGATAAAATACTGATAGAATGGATGACATAACGACATAACTTAAACAGAACCTGAGGAGTGCGAGTGGTGGATAAAAAAAAAAATAAAAGTAAGAAGGATATAAAGGATTAATAAGGTTACAATGGCTCTGAAGGTTAGTTAATGTAATGGATGTTGGGTTGTGTAATAAGACAGAGTGGATGGTGTCAGATTAAGGTGACGTCTGATACAAGAAAAAACACCATTACAGATTGGAAGCCATTAGGGCTAAACACGATAAAAAAAAAATAGTGTATATTATTGAAGTGTAATCAATAAAAAAGACAAAGAAAATACAAAAAAAAAATCCTGAAGTACGAAAAAAATAATAAATTGAGAGAAAAAATAATAGAATAATTGTGCAAAAAGTAAAATATTAAAACACGGATAGCTACTTAAAAAAAAATGAGTAAAAAAGAAAAATAAGAAGAAGAAAATCCAAGAATAAACAGAGTGAATAGAAGAAAAGTGTGATAAGGATGATATTGGAAACTTTCTTATTATTATTAGTATTCTATTATTTTTTAACACAGCCGAGTGACCCCCACTGATCGATCCTCCTCCTCCTCCTCCTCCTCTTCATGCTCTTCCTCAAGTCTTTCTGGTGACGTCAATGTTGCTGATCAATAGCACAAACCAGCGACCTGTTGCCTTCTGTCCCCAAACTCTTCCCCATCACTCCCCACTCTCACTCCTCCCCAACCTTTACCCCTTTCCCATTCCTCCTCGTAACAACCCATTTCCCTTCTCCTTCCTCTTCCATGACCCTTTCTTCTCCTCACCCCCAGATTCTTTTCCCTTCCCCTTGCTATTCTCTTCTTCCTTAGCCCTTCCTCCTTCCTGCTAGTGAGTCAATATTTAGCAGTTAACCATTGACAGTCTTAAGCCTTGCACACACCACTCTCTCTCACTCTCTCTCTCTCTCTCTCTCTCTCTCTCTCTCTCTCTCTCTCTCTCTCTCTCTCTCTCTCTCTCTCTCTCTCTCTCTCTCTCTCTCTCTCTCTCTCTCTCTCATAACGATCAAGCTTCATCACAATTCCTTTCAATATTTAAGTGATGCAAAACCTCTTCAGGAACATAATAAGACTATTGAAAATTAATGAGAGAACGGTATTAAGTTTTTTTTCTAAATTTTTTTCTTCTATACATGAATCCAGGACGATGTTGTTGTTTTTTCTTCGGAGGAGGAGCAGCTACACGGAAGGAGGAAGAAGGAAGGAAATGGAATGTGGTATAGATAGGCGTTTGTTTCTTTGGCAGACAATTACAGGCGGAGTGGCGAGCATTGAATATTTGATGGCAGACAACGCATTAATTCATGCCACTCCACTCGGCACACTTACTCCTACCTGCCTGTCTCTACGCCTACTCCTACTTCTACTTCTACTCCTACTTCTACTATTATTCCTACTATTTCTTTATTTTTTTTTACTTTCTCTAATTACTCCTGAAGATGTTTGTCTTTTCTTGTTGCGTTTGATCGAATGTTTTTTTTTCGTCGACCTTTCGTATAAGTTAAGAAAAAAATTGATTTATGTAATGTGAATGAATATTGGTTGATAATGAGTTTTTTTTTCTCTTACTACTACTCCTTCTCTTCTACTTTTTTTTCTCCTTTCTCCTCTTCCTCCTCCTCCTCCTCCCTACTCTCCTCTTTCACCCTGTCAATCTTAATGGCATACTGACTGTCACTCACTATAATCAAGAAATCATCTCTCTCAAACTCTCTCTCTCATATCTCTCTACTTATTTGTTTATCTATCTATTTATCTATCTATCTATCTATCTATCTATCAATTATTACTAAACACTAATAATTATATAAGGTCACATGGAACATTAAAACCTTTCTTTCAAAACACGTCAGACACTAATTGTTCTGAGTGTGATAGGTGACGAATAGTTATGTATGTGTATGTGTGTGTGTGTGTGTGTGTGTGTGTGTGTGTGTGTGTGTGTGTGTGTGTGTGTGTGTGTGTGTGTATGTGTGTGTGTGTGTGTGTGTGTGTGTGTGTGTGTGTGTGTGTGTGTGTGTGTGTGTGTGTGTGTGTATGTGTATGTAACCTTGACAAAGAGGATGAGTAGGAGGAAGAGGAGGAGAAGGAGGAGGAGGAGGAGGAGGAGGAGGAGGAGGAGGAGGAGGAGGAGGAGGAGGAGGAGGAGGAGGAGGAGGAGGAGGAGGAGGAGGAGTAGGAGATGAAGAAGGAGAAGGAGGTGAAGTACTAATGGAGGCTGTTGCTCAGTGGTTCCCAAACACCTGGTAAGTGTGTACACCACCGCACTTCAAATGACCAGTGGTGTAGACCTTTGTGTTACCAATGTTTACCTGACCACCACCACCACCACTACTACTACTAAGGCTGTCGTAGTGTGATCTGACTTAGAATCCCAGTAAACTCTCGTCTGAAGAGTAGAATATCAGAGAGATGTTCCCACTGTCTTGTTACCTGATGGAGTAGCTTATGGATTTCAATGAGTGAATCCAATTATATAAGTTTCCAGAATGAAGTATTGTTATTGGTCTCACTTCATTACCGGAACAAAGTTATCCTGAGAATCCTTGCGAGTATTCTTGGGGATATTTATACTTATACTTATACTTATACTTATATTTATAGCTCAATTTGGGAGCATCTGTTGTAGGTACGTGAAGGAAGGGCGAGTTTAGATAAGAAAACCATCACATCTAACGAGTCAGCTGTTTAGAGACACATTAGTGAAGAGGCTTACACGAAGGGAGGGAACTGCTGTACACACGCATACACACACACACACACACACACACACACACACACACACACACACACACACACACACACACACACACACACTTGGTGCCTGCCTTACCCCAAGAGTTACATTTCACGTGACAAGTCGTTAAATGTACATTAATTTTGCTGATCTGAGCGGAAAGCAGTTTGTTATTGCCACTTTTTGTTGTAGTTATTGTTGTTGTTGTTTTTGTTGTTGCCTCTAATTTTTCCTTTATATTTACTTTCTTTTTCTTGTCTTCTTTTTAAGTTAATAATTAAGACGCTCTATCTGCTAGGGGTGGGTGGGGAGGTAATTCTTCAAGGTCACGCGGACAGGCAAGGAGTGAGTGAGGGGACAAGGCACCCACAGACCATCACCCTCCTCCGGTTCTCACCCATTCCCTCCCCCTCCCAGTACACCCAAGGGGGAGGAGGAGAGGGCTTCTTGGTAACAATATTTATCCTTTTCATTACTACATGTGTAATTGTCTGTTTGTTTCATCACTTCTTGTGAAATTACATCCACTCTATTAATTCCACAATGGTTAAGGTTAAGGTTTACGAATATCAACAGCGGCGGTGGAGATACTTTCCTTACGCTCTACTGAATCCCCCTCTAGTTGTTTTTGTTGTTGTTAGTATAATCATTACAATTACTATTACAGTGAATTTTATTGTGGTTAATCATCGTAGCTTATCTTAAATGTTTGTGGCTTCTTCAGGACGGGACGCTCATTGAAACGAAGAAAAAAACTATGCCTTGAGGGAGATAGATAGCTAGATAGATAAGGAGAGAGAGAGAGAGAGAGAGAGAGAGAGAGAGAGAGAGAGAGAGAGAGAGAGAGAGAGAGAGAGAGAGAGAGAGAGAGAGAGAGAGAGAGAGAGAGAGAGAGAGAGAGAGAGAGAGAGAGAGAGAGAGAGAGAGAGAGAGAGAGAGAGAGAGAGAGAGAGAGAGAGAGAGAGAGAGAGAGAGAGAGAGAGAGAGAGTGAGAGTGAGAGAATAATTCGGTGTTTTTGCGCTTTCCACAGCTGTCACTTGGCTGTCATCTATCCGACGGCTTGCGAAGGCTTTTTGTCGTCGAGAAAACACAGCTTAAACATTATGACCCGCGGGAACCAACACACCTAACCCGCGACCCAATAAAACCATCACAAAACCACCCTTACATTCCCCCTCCTGTGAGACCATAACCCAGCGCCCCTTCACCTCACCCTTACGCCCACGTCACGCCCTCACCACCAGTAGCTGCGGCAGATTTCCTTATCGTGCGTAATCGAAGTAAACATGACAATTTTACTTGGATTAGCTTACCTGGCGTGGGATTCACCTACCTGTCTATTCTGGCCACAGGCACCTACCATCTACTGAGGATGAAGACGGTGGGTGAGAGAGAAAGAGAGACAGAGAAAGAGAGAGAGACATAGAGGCGGGTTGGTTCTGTCAGTTTGAGTAAGGGTTAGTGTTCTTTACTCCCTTGCCTCATTTTCATGCCTATCCACTTTCTCAATTGTCCCCTAAGGTTACGCTGAGCTGCCGACACGTTCATTTATCTCCACCGTATAATTCCCCAATTGTGGCTCTGATCCCTTCTGGGGGTGGAAGTAGGGAAGGCATTTGGTTCTGATGGACAGTGGGCAAGGACGTGAGGGAGATGATGAGGCTGTGAGTGAGTGAGTGAGTGGGTGGGTGAGTGAGTGAGTGAGTGAGTGAGTGAGTGAGTGAGCGAGCGAGTGACTGGGTGAGGGAGTGAGAACGCAAAGGTAAGGTAGGTTTATAAAGGCTCGTGTTTTGGTATAAAATGATCTTTGTGGTAATGGTTGAATGTGCTTTTTAGTAACTTTATACTGGTCCTCACTGCATTACTAAGTGTCGTTGATTTCTTGCAACTAAGAGTACGTAACCTTGAGGTGAAATAAATCAACTCTTCCTCCTCTTCTTCTACTTAGGTGATATACTATGAAACTTATTGATCATCTGTTAAGTTTACTCCTCAGGTATCGCAAATGTACCATCTAATGTAGTACTATTTGTAAGGGGCACACACAGCGATAGTAGGTACAAGCATTACTTATGTATATACAATGGAAAGAGAGTGCAGTACAGGTGGGGACGGACTAGCGACAAGGCGGGAAGGGGCCACCATATGCAAGCAACAGTGGTGGCCTGCCGTCGACTCTACAGAAACAGCCTCGAAACAGTCTCAGAGCCTCGGAGGTGTTAGCGTGTGTAACAGACCAACACTTCGTACACTATTCATGGAAGTAATTATAAGACGTTGTGATATGAGTTAGTTATTAGTTTTATCATAGTTTTTATAGTTTGCTGTGTTGAGGAACTTACTAATTATATCATACGGCGGAGTAGAGTTGTTAAATAAGTGTGATCATAATATTAGAAGATGAGAACGAGGAGGAAGAGGAAGAATAAGATAAGACAAGGACGAGGATGAAAACAAGGACAGTAACAAGGGAAAAAAACTGAGGAGGAGGTTGAGGATTAGAAACATAATGAAGGAATTTTTGAGATAATCATAAAGAAATGGATGAAGGGAAGGGACAGAATAGAAGTGTGAGGTGATAGATAAGTGAATGAAAGTGATGGTGAGATGATGGTGAGATGATGATGAAGATGGTGAGGTTAGTGAGTTGGTGCCGCCTCGTGACAGCACTGTAGCAAGGAGAGAGAGGAGTAAGTCAGTAAGTAAGTAGGATGTTATAAAACTTAAGAGAGCCATAAAGGGTTGAATAATGTGCAGTAGAGTTGTTATCTGGCAAAAGATGAATAGAGTGAAGAGTGTACAGTTGACTTTTATATTGTAATAAAGTTTTTACATCAGAAGTATGTATTATTGCTGTTGGTATTGCTACTGCTACTAATGTGCTACTTGTACTACTACTTGTACTACTACTACTACTACTACTACTGCTACTACCACTAGTTATGTTGCTACTGCTACTGCTACTACTTGTACTAATGATGATAAAAAATAATAATAGCAATAATAATAATCATAATACTCAAAAGAACAATACTATTTTCATTAATCTTTCTTTTTTTATATAAATTACATTTCCACAGTTAATATAAGCTATCATTAAATAGGAAAATAAAATAAAAAGGATCATTATACGCACAAAAAAATCCACAAAAAGATAACATTACAACCTTCCTATTTTTATATGTGGAAGTAAAAATGTTTAGGACGGAGGAGTTCCCAGCCACCTGTCCTACTTGAGTCACCGTTAGCAGCAGCAGCAACGCATAGAAAACGGAACTAACACCACAAAAAAACACTACTACTACAACAACCACTACTACTACTACTTTTCCTACATCACCTACAATCATGAACAAAAACAACAAACACTACCTTGTCAAAACCACCCAACAAAACAAGAGCAACACATGTAACACAAACAAAAACCTCAACATCAACACTAGAAAGAATCGTTCCTCTCCGTCTTCACTTTCTTAATGATGCTCTTCTGTTTTTCGCTCCTTTGATCGCTAATTGTTGGCCAGCGCCGCTAGAGGGGGCGAGCAGCTGTTTTACGGGTCAGCTACAGTTTCCCTTGATAAGTCGCCTATTCTGACCAGCTGGAGGGCGAGGGGAAGGGCGAAGGGAAGGGCGAAGGGAAATATGAGGGGAGGGAAAGGGAAAGAAAGTAAGGGGAAAGAGGAAGGGCGAGGGAAGAGGAGAGAGGGAATGGTACGAGGAACTACAAAGGACTGGCCAATGTCGTTTGGTACTTTTTTTTCTCCAATTCTAGTGTGTGTGTGTGTGTGTGTGTGTGTGTGTGTGTGTGTGTGTGTGTGTGTGTGTGTGTGTGTGTGTGTGTGTGTGTGTGTGTGTGTGTGTGTGTGTGTGTGTGTGTGTGTGTGTGTGTGTGTGTGTGTGTGTGTGTGTGTGTGTGTGTGTGTGTGTGTGTGTGTGTGTGTGTGTGTGTGTGTGTGTGTGTGTGTGTGTGTGTGTGTGTGTGTGTGTGTGTGTGTGTGTGTGTGTGTGTGTGTGTGTGTGTGTGTGTGTGTGTGTGTGTGTGTGTGTGTGTGTGTGTGTGTGTGTGTGTGTGTGTGTGTGTGTGTGTGTGTGTGTGTGTGTGTGTGTGTGTGTGTGTGTGTGTGTGTGTGTGTGTGTGTGTGTGTGTGTGTGTGTGTGTGTGTGTGTGTGTGTGTGTGTGTGTGTGTGTGTGTGTGTGTGTGTGTGTGTGTGTGTGTGTGTGTGTGTGTGTGTGTGTGTGGCACCAGCTACCAGAAGAACAGACAAGATGGTGCATTAGGAAGAAATAATAGATACAGAGAGTGAGAGAGTGAGAGAGGGAGGTAGAAGGAGAGAGAGAGAGGAAGAGGAAGAGAGTGAGGAAAAAGTAGAGGGAGGTATAGCTAGCTGGATGGAGGGATGGATGGATGGCAGAGGGAGGGAGGGAGGGAGGGAGGGAGAAAGTGAGGAAAGGAAGGGAAGGGAGAAAGAAGGAAGGAGACTCACAAAAAAACTTCTGAGGTGAAAGACGTGGCCCAGAGGGAGGCGGAGAGGGAAGGTTCCGGTAGAAATGGCTTCGTCTTTATCATCCATTTCGTGCTTTTTTTTTTTTCAAGATCCGAGCATTTTTTTCAACCTCCCTTCAGCCCCCAAACTTTCCAAAATGTATGTGTGTTGGAGGGGAGAAGGAGGGGATGTGAGGTTCCGTGAGGGCTGCGTTGGAGGGATGTGGTGTATGGTTTGTGTGTATAAGGATGAGTGTGTAGTGTGCAGCTGCTCTTATTTCACTTTTATTACACTTTCTACTTTATATTTCTTATCTATTTATTGTACACACTGATATTCCCAAATTTTCTATAATCAGCATAAGTATTTCAAAATTTTTTATGACACCAAACATTTAAACTGTTTCGGAAAGGCGGTAACGTCCTTTAAAAGTGCAATATTTCTATCATCTTTCAAACACGATTATAGTGAACAACCCTACTTTATTTAGGTTCATTGACCCAACCAAACCTCTGCTAACATAACCAAACCTAACCTAACCTTACCTTACCTAACCCAACCTAACTTAGCCTAGCCTAACCTAACCTAACCTAACCTTACCTTACCTAACCCAACCTAACCCAACTTAACCTAACCTAACCTAACCTAATCGAACCAAAAGAGGAAAATCAGATGACTCACTCTCACGCAACATATTTCTCCAATCTCTATTTCAAGGATGATTAATAAACGGAGGAAGCAATAGTCCTACAGTGGAGTCATAGAGGCTGATGATGATGATGATGTTGATGGTAAACAGATATGAAAAACAACAAGGACGGGCAGATGAGATCCTGTAAATCTCTATAATAAGACGATGACGCAGTAAAGGATGACAGAACCGTGATATGAAATGACCAAGACGGTTTAGCGCTACGTGGAGAGAGCAAGAAAAGTATCTCTCTCTGGCCTCTCTTGACTCTTTGGGGCGGATATGATCTTTATTTAAAGCTATTAGAGCTGAGAGGATTACGAGGACTTAATGGAAAAAGGAGAAGGAGGAGAAGAAAGAGTATTATTTGCGGAAGGAGAAAAAGAACAGAGATGAAGCGAAAAGAGGAAGGTGGCAGGCAGCTAAGTGTGTGTGTGTGTGTGTGTGTGTGTGTGTGTGTGTGTGTGTGTGTGTGTGTGTGTGTGTGTGTGTGTGTGTGTGTGTTGGTAAATTTCGAGATGATGGAGTAGAGAGAAAAAGAGAGAAAGAGAGAACGAAAACGAGAACTAGAACGAGAAAGAGAACGAGAAAGGGAGAGATGGGTAGGGAGGTAGGGGGTAGGTAGGTAGGTTAGGTCCCCTGCAGTAGTACTTCCTTCTACGCCAGGAAGCGGAACGACCTGAGCTCTTCTCCTCTAAGTGGGGTGTCTGGTGGTCGCCATTCCTTACACTGACTGACTGGTGTGCCAACAAAGCACTTCGAACCCACGGACGGACGCTTCCAGTAACACAGGGCGTCTCCTCAACCACCAACACCAACTCCATGCAAATCGCTCACCTCTGAACACACCACACCAGTAGATATCAAGCTACAACAATTCTCGTTTACAGTTCCATTTATACTGAAGGAATCACAGAGCCAGCGAGACTAGAGTTAGTTTGATGCACCTGCCACCAACACGCTTTCTCGAGTACCTTGCGCATAATTTTTCTCGCTGCATCGTTTTTGCCTCC
>JAXIVD010009434.1:7500-15428 GCA_036785275.1 Cancer borealis | reverse complement strand
AAAATGTTTGAGAGAGAACTTAGTGGAAAAGACGGACAGGTCAGCTTCATCACGAACCTCCAGGGGCGGGAGGAGACGCGAAGGAATGTTCCAGGCGGGGCGGGAACAGGAAAAAGAGGAAAGAGAAGACGAGAGTGCCAGACCTGGAGTTCGTAAGAAATTTGCAGGCAGGAAAAGTGAAGGAAAAATACAAAAAAAAAAAAGAATGAGTGAGTGTATGTGTGTAGTGAATTATCTCTATTAGAAATATAACATAAAAAGAAGGTGAATTTGCATGAGCTTACGGTTGTGATGTGATGAGAGAGAGAGAGAGAGAGAGAGAGAGAGAGAGAGAGAGAGAGAGAGAGAGAGAGAGAGAGAGAGAGAGAGAGAGAGAGAGAGAGAGAGAGAGAGAGAGAGAGAGAGAATAAGAGATAAGATAGAAGAAGTGACAAAATCTGATTAGAGTGAAGCGCAACAAATGAAAAAAAAAGGAATGGGGAAAGAAAATGCATCAAGGAGATTTATGGAAGAGGAGGATGGGAAGAGAGGTAGACGAAGAGGGTCATACATACAACTGTCAAGGAAGAGTAATAGAGAATCGCACGAGCCTCAGGAAAACCTAGAGAAGAAAAGGAATAGAAAAAAAAAGTGAAAATAAAAGCTATGGAAACAGATAGAGAGGGGAAAGGGGAGGTGTGGGGATGGGAAGGGTGGTGAGAGGTAGTAAAAATCGACTCTCAAGAAAGATGAAAAAAAACAAAAACAAAAACAAAAAACATGAAAACTGGAAAGAGAAAAACATAGACAGAATAAGAAAAAAAATAGGTCATAGGAGATTCGTGGAAAAGTTATTCAATGAAGACTAGGAAGACGTGAAGGAGGGAAGAAAAGAACAGTTTGATATCTTGCGTCTTACACTGAGTCAAGCCAATTAGACTGTGCCGCCACTTCTATCAGGGAAAGGCTGTGATCTGTGGCCTGGAATTAGTGAGAGTTCCAGAGTTGGTTTTGAGAGCACGCTTAGATAGATACAGCGTCGAGAGAGAGAGAGAGAGAGAGAGAGAGAGAAGAGAGAGAGAGAGAGAGAGAGAGAGAGAGAGAGAGAGAGAGAGAGAGAGAGAGAGAGAGAGAGGGAGAGAGGGAGGGAAGGAGCGAGGGAGGGAGAGATGGAGAGAAGAGGCAGATAGGTGTAAATTACGTGATGAAATTAGGGGCAAAAGGTTTGTGTTTTAGAGCAGCAGGTGTAATGTAGTCATGAGTTGAGCCACGTTCCTCTTGCAGCCTCAGGTCTCGATCTGAATAATTTCATGCCATCTGCGGCGTCGGGGTGAGTGGGACCTCCCTGCCCCTCTCTCCCACTCACTCCTTTCCTCTTGCTCTCTCTCTCTCTCTCTCTCTCTCTCTCTCTCTCTCTCTCTCTCTCTCTCTCTCTCTCTCTCTCTCTCTCTTCTCTCTCTCTCTCTCTCTCTCTCTGATATGCATGTTTACTGAGATGTAGTATTGACTTTTTCACACACACACACACACACACACACACACACACACACACACACACACACACACACACACACACACACATACACACACACACACACACACACACACACACACACACACACACACACACACACACACACACACACACACACACATATACATACTCGTGCACACACAAAAAAATACGCTGATGCACGTAGTTCCCTCCCATTGCAATCCGTCAAGGAAATAAAGAAGTTAGTTTTTATTGCTGTGTAAATGAGGTTAATGGTGTTAAAAAAAACTTAATTGAAGGTTTTGAGTTCAATTCTTTGAGTTAGAATTGCATGAAGCACTTTAGCCACATGGACATTTTATGGTTTCTTCAAATTTCAACTCAAATTCTGAAAGTTGTTAAGGTAGTATAAGTTTTCCTATTCACAGCTTGTTTTATTCGATTGTTTTCAATTAATTGGTATATCAATTTTTTTGTGTCGACAGTAACAAATAAATAAACTCGTGTTTTAAATTGTTTTCAGCGTAACAATGCTTTGAGTGTTTGCCGAATTATTCTTGTTGAGTTTACTGCTTGTTTACTTGTAATTACTACTACACTCCATCCTCTCCTCACTCTTGCGACGTCATTCTTGACGTGTGTAAGACAAAACACTGAAACAAATATTAAGACGTACATTTCCTGCTGCGTCTTGCTGCTTCCGCCGAGTGTGTGTCTGAAGCAAGCAGGGGAAGGAGTGTCTTGAGCAGGTAAACAAACCCTCGAGTCACTTCAGGTAAGCTGTAGCGTTAATGAAGTTTGGTCGTCTTTCACTCCTGAGAGCTTCCTGAGTTTATTTTCATCTGTGGCAATGGTGTCGCGCGATTTTTATACAGCGATTTTCACAGCAATTTTGAAATAATTTATGTCGTGGCAAGATAATTAGATAGTAAC
Organism: Cancer borealis; assembly: GCA_036785275.1. Classification (NCBI taxonomy): domain Eukaryota; kingdom Metazoa; phylum Arthropoda; class Malacostraca; order Decapoda; family Cancridae; genus Cancer; species Cancer borealis. Next base: position 13,021 of record JAXIVD010009434.1, on the reverse strand, counting down.
TTGCTGAAAATAAACTTTGTAAATATTGTTATTGTTGTTGTTGTTTTTGTTGTTGATGTTATCATTGTTATGCCATCCCTCTTCATATCTATTATAATTTTTGATAATTAGGCAGCTCAAAATTTTTTTTCTCGCTCTCTCGGATCTTTTTCTCTTACACACATACATACACATACACACACACACACACACACACACACACACACACACACACACACACACACACACACAACACACACACACACACACACACACATACACACACACACACACACACACACACACACACACACACACATATAAACAAATAAAATACACGTACATATGTTTGTGTATGTGTACGTATGTGTGTGTGTGTTTGTGTTTGTGTGTGTGTGTGTGTGTGTGTGTGTGTGTGTGTGTGTGTGTGTGTGTGTGTGTGTGTGTGTGTGTGTGTGAGAGAGAGAGAGAAAGAGATCCGAGAGAGAGAAAAAAAGTGAAAGATAAATATTTTGAGCTGTTTAATTATCCAAAACTATAAATGATATGGAGAGCAATGACCAACGCCAAGAGGGAGTTGGGTCTGGTGTGAGGGGACGCAAGAGAGAAGTAGGAGCGAAAATATTGGTTCGGAGGGCAATTGGGACCAAGAGGAATGTCCCCAACGACAGACGAGAGGGGACGGGCGTGCTGGGGGACACAAGACAGTTTATAGTCTACCACAGCAGCAAGTTCGGTTTTTCCCTGAAACTTAACGGCAAGATACGCCTTAACATGTTCTTAATGTACTCAGTGAGACACACTGAAGATTCAGAGTTATGAAAATGATCCGTATAAAGGGAGCGTCGAAAACTGAACATTATATATATATATATATATATATATATATATATATATATATATATATATATATATATATATATATATATATAATAAATATATATATATATATATATATATATATATATATATATATATATATATATAAATATATATATATATATATATATATATATATATATATATATATATATATATATATATATATATATATATATATATATATATATATATATATATATATATATATATATATATATATATATATATATATATATATATAAACATATACACACACATGTAAACGCAATTTCCTATTGTGCATATTAGCGTCAGTCTCCAGATGACTGTGTCTGCAGGATAATTGCTAAAAATCTTGGTGATTGCCTCAGCAACAGGAACGCCGCGGGCCGTTGGGAGGCAGCGGCCAGAGCTTCACCCGCTGGGGATTCATGACAATCAGTTCGCCAAATGACTCTGATGTATAAAGTGTGAGCGTCATGTATCCGGCACAATAAGTTCATCATACCGTCCTTAAAGTTGAGGTGCTGGAGAGTGCGTGGCCACGCAGGTAACGCCACTCACCTGGACCGAGCTGCACCTGTACACCGTGGCAAAGAGGATGAAAATTGTTGCAATATCATATTATTTTCCTTTTGTGTACATGTGTGTCCAGACGATTTTAATTTGTTTTCCCTGGATTCAATTTTCGCCAGGCTATAGATAGCCAAAGCTGTGGTGAGGTGAATAAATCTCTACTCACATTTAACGCTGACATGATAACGTTAGAGGATGGGATGGAATTTTACACACACACACAGACACTCTCTCTCTCACACAGACACACACACACACACACACACACACACACACACACATACACACACACACACACACACACACACACAACACACACACACACACACACACACACACACACACACACACACACACACACACACACACACACACACACACACACACACACATACATACACACACACACACATACATACACACACACACACACACACACACACACACACACACACACACACACACACACACACACACACACACACACACACACACACACACACACACACACACACACACTATAAAAGTATATTCCGTAAAAGCGGTGTGTACGCATGTACGTTCAACATGAGGAAACCAATGGATGCTGCTTCTCTCCTGTTTTTGTAAATTCAGAATCACTTTGGAAACCACAACAATTTTCTTTAAAGGGCTTTCATAAATGCGTTATTAAAGCCAAATGACTCTTTTATACGGAGTGGATTTCTGGAGTGGTCGGCCTTTTCGCCATCTGATCCGTAAGTAAGAAAGAGAAAAGAGAGGTGCAGTGAGAAGGAGTGGTGTTTCGCATGGGAGAGGTGTAGAAGGAGAGGTAGAGATACTAAAGGATCGTGAGCCAGCAGTGGAATAGGAGAAGAGCTGATTTAGAGATAATCCAGATGCATCCTTTTCCTTCCCTTCTCTCTGAGCGGCCTCCTAGATTACCTCCCTGGCACCAGCTGCGCCCAAGGTCTCGCCTTCGGGAATGAGGTGGGTTTGGGGAATAGAGTTCTGGAGAGAATGAATAGGAATGCGAATAAGAGGAGAATGAAGATTAATATGAATACGAAAAACTGTGAGGAGAGTTAGGATGCATTTAACATGACATTACATTACGGTATATAAGTGGTGAGGTATTATGCTCAAAAGTAGCCTGACATAGACTCACCTTCATCACCAATCGTAATGATGCTTTTTATAAAACAAGTAGATTAACAAAAACATACTCCGCTAGAAAATGTAAAAGCGTCTTCGTTTCAACAACAAATGCAGTGGCAGGAGTTAGACTGAAACGGAAATTTCTTGCTGTAAAGAAAAATACTGTAAATAACATTTGCTTGTGATAATTCCTATGCTTAGATTAGGTTGGTCGATGTTTTATTTAAATATTCACAACAGTCGTGGGGAGGGCGGGTGGGTTTTAGGAAGCGTGCAGCTCAGTTCACAGACTTGCTAGGCGTCCCTCCCACGTGGGGGCTGGTAGCTGGCTCTGACACACCAATTAACATCTCCGCACACCCGTGATCGCCTCCAGGAGCGTCGTGAAGTATCAAGGTGCCTCCTCCCGGACGGCCAAAGTCACTCCCACTCCCACTCCCTCCTTGTCTGCGTCACCTACAGCTTCATTTCATCCTAGAACTCTTAACTTATATTTTTTGTCCTGCCTTCAACAGAACCATATAACCAGAGAAAGAGAAAACATAGGAAGAAAAAACACATTGCTCCATGCCAAACAATTGTGCTTATAAGTTGAATCCAAATGGAAATCACAAAAAAATGAATTATATTACTCGTTCGGGCCTGGCCATAAAATAATAAAACCGGAAAGAAATGTTGAACACTGTTATTTGCACAAAGGAACTTTTATTTACACATGAAACAACTGAGTACAACATTTAATACTGAGAAAATATTGTTATATAAGTGATGTTAGCAATTGTTTGGTAAAGAATGAAAATGGAGAGTCAGGTTAGTTTAACAGGACTCAGTACGAAGAAATAATGTCCATCAACATGACCTAGAGTATAGCTTATCCTAAGAGAGAGAGAGAGAGAGAGAGAGAGAGAGAGAGAGAGAGAGAGAGAGAGAGAGAGAGAGAGAGAGAGAGAGAGAGAGAGAGAGAGAGAGAGAGAGAGAGAGAGAGAGAGAGAGAGAGAGAGTTATATATAATTACATAGAAATCCTAACCTTAGAGTTCAAACTAAGTGCTTTCCATATCCTAGAGTGGAACTTATCCTAACAGGAACGCAATAGGAAAGCTATATCAAAATACACGGTTGACCAGTTAGTTTTCAAGCGAATTCATTGTGTGACACTGTAAACACACACACACACACACACACACACACACACACACACACACACACACACACACACACACACACACACACACACACACACACACACACCTTCACGGTAATACATGATGACAAAACGAATATTTTCCCAACACACAGTGGCTCACGAAACATAGATGTTTGAAGAAATTCTTGAAAAATAACTCGCAGTTGATCACCACACAAACCTGTGTTCAATCGGCTGATATAATGTGCCGTAAAGTTGGGTTTGTGGAACTCTCGAGGAGTTATGTGGCAGAGGTGCACGCGTCCCTAAATGCTTCCCTTGCCCAGAGGAAAGAGGAGCTCGCGGTACCGATGTGTTTTTTGGTGTAAAAAAGATGTATATATTTATTTTATTAAGTTTCGTGCCCTAGATGTACGTTTTGCTCTTCATTCTCCTACTCCTCCTTTCTCTACTCCTCTTACTCCTCCTCCTTTTCCTACTCCTTCCCCTCCTCCTTCTTCTCCTCCTTCTCCTCCTTCTTCTTCTCCTTTAATAATTCCAATGTATAAGGAAAAATCATATGTAGAGTGTTATTAGCATAGAGTGATATACTTATCATCGAGTATATCATAGCAAAGCTCAGAAGATAAATTAGTCTTTACAACCTTTTCAATTCAAAAATCGTGCCATTTCTTTCGATGCTGTATAATGTATTTCAGCAATGGCATGGTGGAAGGAAAGAGTTCACTATAACGCTATAATTTTCGTCTACTAAAAGAGTTGGAACATGTCCCCAAACACCCTTGCAAGAACCAGTGAGTCTGTTGATATTTGCTATTCTGTTTTATCTTGTGTGTCCTTCTATTTTCCTCCTTCTCCCATTCTTCCTTCTTTTTTCTCTTCCTCTTTCTCTTCCTCCTCCTCCTCCTTCTCCTCCTCTTTCTTCCACCCCCACAACACTCCACTACCAACAAACAGAAAGCCTACAAATTTCAGGTAGTGGCTGCAGTTTTCCTTGACGTCTATTATGATCAGAAAACCCTCCACCACCACCATCATCATCACCACAACAACCACTAACACTAACAAAAACAACCATAACAATAACACAAACACTAACAGCATTTACAACACCAACAAGAAGAAGAACAACAACAAAAGCAACACTACCACAATCACCATCACCATTCTAGTACCACGACAATCACAACCACTTCCATCATTACCAACACAGCTTTTTGTTTCCTGTTTTCCAGCTATTCATTTTGAGTACTTTACTTTCCTATTCCGCCCCAAGTCTCGTTGTGCTGGTATCTTCCCCTGTGCGTCCCACGGACCCTACCTTGTAAGCTGAGGCTCCCTGTTCGGGCCCAACCAATCACTTGACCATCGCTCGACAAACACAATATAGTGACGACCCTGGCTGCTGCTGGGTTGACACTTAAAGAAGACCCACTCTGCTTCTTTTACTCCCTGCCTTCCTACTAAGACCATCCCCTATCTTCTTCCTCCTACCCCCTTCTTCTTTGATTCTTCTTCTTTTTACTCTTTATTATAGTTTCCTTTCAAGTCTATAGTATTTCCCCTCTTGTGTATTTTTGTTTCTATTATCGTCTTCCCTTTCTTGTTTTGTGCATCAACATTTCATTCATGCATCTGTTCTCCTGTTCGGATTTTTTCCCTCCCCCTTTATTCCCTTTTCATGTCTCCTTGCCTTTTATCCTACTCTTGTCTCTCTCCGAACTCACTTCCTTCCTCTACCTCATCCACTATCCATTCTTGCTTCCTTTTTATACTTTTTTACTACCTGCCACCCTGCCAAAAGTCTGCTCACCTTCCTCAG
>JAXIVD010009434.1:0-2500 GCA_036785275.1 Cancer borealis | reverse complement strand
TAAGTAGATGCAATTAGATTTTACCAAGTACGTATTTCTTTAATGGTTGTGTCGCTGGGGAGGAAAACGAACTACAATACTAGAGGCTTGCAGTTTATGCTGTAAACTTTCTTTTTTAGTAATACATTGAGCGGTCTCTTCTTTGGGAATCTCTCTCTCTCTCTCTCTCTCTCTCTCTCTCTCTCTCTCTCTCTCTCTCTCTCTCTCTCTCTCTCTCTCTCTCTCTCTCTCTCTCTCTCTCTCTCTCTCTCTCTCTCTCTCTTCTCTCTCTCTCTCTCTCTCTCTCTCTCTCTCTCTCTCTCTCTCTCTCTCTCATGACAACCTCTAACACTTGATGTATTCTTTCTGTCTCTTGGTAACCAGAAAACTTTAGCAACTGTAGCCACGGATGTTCATGTTGTTGTGAAACCACCACCACCACCACCACCACCACCACCACCACCACCACCACCACCACCACCACCACCACCACCACCACCACCACCACCACCACCACCACCACCACCATCACCACTACCACTACGACCACCACTACCACCATCACCACCACCACCACCGCTGCTGCTGCCGCCATCTGTCGTGCCAAACCTCTTCCTCCGGCCTGGTGTAAGCTGCAAGAATCTCAGCCATTGTGGCGTAACAAATGTGTGTCTTTACGCAAAAAAGTATGAATAATCTCGCTGCTTTGTTCTGGCGTCGGAAAGGGAAAAATGGTTCCCTCGACCTCATGTTTACTATTTTTAAAACCGTGAAATGGAGATTCGTTTTTTTGTATTGTATTACGTAGACGTTGTAGTTGCGGTAAAAGATGAGTTGATGTACTTGAGTAAAGAACGTTTGAGAACAAGCAATAACAGGGAAACTTAATATATAACTTGGAAACTAAAGCGGGTTTGTAGCATTGTATTAGGAAGCATGTGAAGCGTTTTGTCTCTTTGATGTTTCATGGTCCTTCGGGGAGGAGTGAGCGATGACTTTGGAGGAGGAGGTGGCCGAGGAGGAAGGCGAAGAGGAAAGAAAACAAAATTAGAAATAGGAGACGAAAAATAAGAGACAGGTGGAAAAAATTCATAAAGGGAATAAAATGAAAGAAGGAGATAGAGGAAGAGAAGATAGAGACAGCAATAGGAGGATGAAAAGGATGAGTAGAAGCTAAAGGCATAAAGAATAATAGGAGATGAGGAGGAACACAAAGGAACACAAAGGATTAACAGACAGCAGCAGATCTTTTGGATTTTACAAGGCTGTTTGAAATAAATTATGCCATCTAATTCAAAATTAAAGGCACAGGACAGTAAAGGCGAAGCCTCCTCCTCACCCAATGCACCTTCAAGCCGGAGCTGGCAGGAAAGGAAGACACAACAAACATGCAGCATGAGCCTCTCAATAAGAGACGAGGCGAGGCCTCCATTAAGCTACCAGTGCCACAGGTTAAGGATATTTATATAAGAAAAATAGATGGCGTGCTTAGTATTATCGTATTGTTGTTCCTGTTTTATTGTTTTTGTTTTGTATTTGTTGTATGCAAGTTTGGCCATGACGCCTCCACCCGAGGATCAAGTGTGTTCACCATTATGCCTCAACAGGAAACAATCTGTCACAATAATAAGTGTTATGCCATATACATGTATAGTTGTTTGTTTGAATTGTCTCATGAATGGCACCAAGACACAACAAGACACGTGTATTTACAGCTACGAAATGACATGATGATATTGTATTTGAGAGAGAGAGAGAGAGAGAGAGAGAGAGAGAGAGAGAGAGAGAGAGAGAGAGAGAGAGAGAGAGAGAGAGAGAGAGAGAGAGAGAGAGAGAGAGAGAGAGAGAGAGAAAGAGAGAGAGAGAGAAAGAGAGAGAGAGAGAGAGAGAGAGAGAGAGAGAGAGAGAGAGAGAGAGAGAGAGAGAGAGAGAGAGCAGGAGAAGGAGGAGAAGAAAGAGAGGGAGGAAGAGGAGGAGGAGGAGGAGGAGGAGGAGGAGGAGGAGGGGGGTTTGCCTTCACCCTCGTATCTCGGTAAAGTTCTCAAAGGAATTTCCCGCAGCCTTGAGGAACCGCCGCTCGAGCGCAATGATAGAGAGGACGCCCAAGATTTTGCTGCAGACCGGCCACCCAGTCCTCCCGTGACCTAATAACCTCTCCATCTCCTCCCGCTTTTCCGGTCTCTCTTTCCTCCACCGCTTCTTCTCTTACTCTTCCTTGTCCCCTGTATTTATTTTTCTTTCTGTTCTCTCTTTTCCTCCATTTGTTTGTGTTATGCGTTTATAGCTCGTAAATAATGTTCCAGTATTCTCTTTGCGTCCACCTGTTTGAACCGTTGAAAGCAGTAATGAAGGAACATGATCAACAGTACTAGCAATAACAGCAGTAGTAGTAGTAGTAGTAGTAGTGGCAGAAAAGGGGTAATGATAGTAATGATGATAATACTAATACTGATGATAATAATGATAGTAATAATAATAATAATAACAACAACAATAATGTTATTAACAATAATGACATAAC
>JAXIVD010009433.1:2500-15428 GCA_036785275.1 Cancer borealis | reverse complement strand
ACTACTACTATTACTACTACTACCACTACTACTATTACTACTACTACCACTACTACTACTACTACTACTACTACTACTACTATTACTATTACTATTACTACTACTACTACTACTACTATTACTACTACTACCACTACTACTATTACTACTACTACTACTACTACTACTACTACTACTACTACTACTACTACTACTACTACTACTATTACTACTACTACCACTACTACTACTACTACTACTACTACTACTACTACTACTACCACTACTACTACTACTACTACTACTACTACTACTACTACTACTACTACTACTACTATTACCACTACTACTACTACTACTACTACTACTACTACTACTACTACTACTACCACTACCACTACTACTACTACTACTACTACTACTACTATTACTATTACTACTACTACTACCACTATTACTACTACTACCACTACTACTACTACTACAGGTCTTTTGGGAGAGCTTGTGTGGAGACGCTACAAACCGCTGGGCTGACAAATCTATGTCCGCAATACTGACAAGGAACGGCTACATCGTGTCCAACTCTGACGTGAGAGAGAGAGAGAGAGAGAGAGAGAGAGAGAGAGAGAGAGAGAGAGAGAGAGAGAGAGAGAGAGAGAGAGAGAGAGAGAGAGAGAGAGAGAGAGAGAGAGAGAGAGAGAGAGAGAGATTGATAAAAGACAGCTATAGATAGAGAGACAGATAAAGAATGATATATGAATAGAGAGATAGAAATAAAGATCGATAGATAGATAATGAATGATAGATCAAGAGAGAGAGAGAGAGAGAGAGAGAGAGAGAGAGAGAGAGAGAGAGAGAGAGAGAGAGAGAGAGAGAGAGAGAGAGAGAGAGAGAGAGAGAGAAAAAAAAATATATATATAGAGTAAGAAAAACAAAATATAAAAAATAAAATATAAATAAAACAATGAATTCTCCTCCCCCCCCCCCCCAGCACTCACCCTATGATGCAATGGTAACAGTCATCGTAAGTCACTACCAACAGCTGCTAATAAGTCACATGGGGGGCCGGTGGGATGGGGAGGCGGGGGTGAGAGGCGGCCTCCCTCCCCCTCACCTCCTTACCTTCACCCTTGATGCAAGGATCAACCAGGCTATCCTCAAGGCTAAGGAAATAAGTCGTGCCTATGTAAGTTATTATTGTTATTGTTATTGTTGTTATTATTATTATTATTATTATTATTTTTTTTTTTGTCTTTATTTATTTATTTATTTATTTATTTTTGTCTCCAGATTGAACATAACAGTTTATTTATTTATTTTTTTTAGTTAATTTTCAGATAATATATATATATATATATATATATATATATATATATATATATATATATATATATATTTTTTTTTTTCCCCATTTAATGTAGTACCTTTATTTTCCACCAACAATGCTCTTTACTATTTTGTGATGTTACAATTATGTGCTACAGTCAAATGGATAATGATATATAATGTTTATGTTTTTTTTTTTTGTTTTGTTTTTTTTCATTATTTTTCCTTATTGTAGGATGTATAATGACATGTATTTATGTACAAACAACAACAAAAATATGAACAAAATCACCATAAGGTTAAGAATTACAATTTTCTGACCTAAAACATGTATATATATCTTTAATTTTTACAACTTTTTACCAATAATTTCTAAAGAATCACTCGCACACTCACTTCTAAATAATTACCATTCAGAGCCTGTCATACCCTTTATTACTTATCTATTATCATTACTATTACTTTATTAATCACCCCCATTGACCCACACCCCCCCCGCCCCCCCATAGACCAGTAATGTGTGCGCGCGGGCGTTCTTCTTCACTGAGTACGGCCGAGACTTCCTTCATCGACACAAACTCCATCCAGATTCCTACATACAGATGGCCTTGCAGCTTACCTACCTCAGGCTACATGGCAGGTGGGCGTGGGGGGCAGGGGTGTGTGTTGGTGGGGTGGGTATGTGTGTGTGTGTGTGGGGCTGTGTGTGGGGGGGGGATGGTCTGTGTGTGGGGTTGGGGGATGGAGTTATGTGTGCGTGTTGGAATGGGTAGGTGTGTGTGTGTGTGTGTTGGGGTGGAGTTATGTGTGCGTGTTGGGATGTGTGTGTGTGTGTGTGTGTGTGTGTGTGTGTGTGTGAGGCCTGTGTGTGTGTGGGGGGGGGATGGAGTTATGTGTGCATGTTGAGATGGTTAGGTGTGTGTGTGTGTGTGTATTTACCTAGTTGTGGTTTACGGGAGGGGAGTAATCTCATGGTATCCCGTCTCTGTATTCCTTATCTAGTTTCTTCTTCAAAGCATGCACACTCCCAGCTTTCACAACTTCCTCGCTGAGCTCATTCCATTTATTTACAACTCTATGAGGAAAACTATACTTCTTGATGTCCCTTTTACAGCTTTCCTTTTTCAACTTTAAACCATGTCCTCATGTACTCCGTGTATCCAAGGGTAAAAAGTCTTCTTCATCCACATCCTCCATACCATTCACCATTCTATAGACATTTATCAAATCGCCTCTTTCCCTTCTCTCCTCGAGTGTAGTGATTTATAATCTTTTTAATCTCTCTTCCTAGGTTAAAGTAGCCATCTCAGGAACCATCTTCGTAACTACTCTCTCAACTCTTTCTAACCTTGCAATATTTTTCTTTTTATGGGGAGACCACACGACTGCCACATATTCCAACCTGAGTCGTACCACAGAAGTCAAAATCTTCTTTATCATCCTTTCATCCAGATACGAAAAAGCCACTCTCACCCTCTTTAATAAATTCATCATCCCACCAGCAATTTTATCAATATGTTTGTCTGGAATCAAGTCCCGTGTGCATTTACCTGGTTGTATTTACCTAGTTGTAATTTACAGGGTTTGAGCAAGGCTCATTATGTTCTGTCTCCATAACTATATTTATCCAACTTTTCCTTAAATGTATGCACACTGGTTGTTGTGACAACTTCACTTAAGCCATTCCACATATCCACCGTTCTATGAGGAAAACTGTTCTTCCTGATATCCCTCAAACACTGACTCTTCACAATCTTCTTAGAATGTCCTCTCGTTCTTCTGTCCACACCTCCAGTTACCGTCACCAAATCCTGTCTGTCAATCTTCTCTATGTGATTTACCATTTTGTACATCGTAATCATATCTCCTCTTTCTCTTCTCTCCTGCAATGTTGGCAAACTCATTTTTCTCAATCTCTCTTCATAGGTTAGATCTTTCAATTCCGGCACCATCTTTGTAGCTGTTCTCTGAATCCTTTCCAACTCCCTTATATCTTTCTTCATATGTGGTGACCACACCACCGCTGCATATTCCATCTTGGGCTGTATCATGGTGGTTATAATTTTCTTCATCATACTTGTATCTAGATAGTGAAACGCCATCCTTATATTTGTTAGCAACCTATACGTTGAGCCAAATATCCCATTTATATGCCTTTCCGGGGACAGGGTATCTTGAATAATCACTCCCAGATCCTTTTCTTCTTTACTTTTTGTTATTAAATTGTCCCCCAATTTGTAATCCCATGTGGGTCTTCTTTTACTCTTCCCCATCTCCAACACATGACACTTTTTAGCATTGAATTCCAATTTCCACCTCAGGCTCCATTCATGAATCTTATCCACATCTGTCTGCAACTCCTTACAATCTTCCTTACTCTTTACTACCCTCATCAGCTTTGCATCATCTGCAAACAGGTTTATATAGCTACTCAAGCCTTCCTGCATATCATTCACATATATCTGGAACATGATGGATGCCAGCACTGATCCCTGTGGTACTCCGCTTGTTACTACACTCCACTCTGAATTTGTGTCTCTAATCACAGTTCTCATTTCTCTATCCTTTAAATAATCTGTCATCCAATCCAGCACTACTCCCTTCACTCCTCCCATATGGTTCATCTTCCACAACAGTCTTTTGTGTGGGACTCTGTCAAATGCTTTCCTGATGTCCAAGTACACTGCATCCACCCAGCCTCCCCTGTCTTGCACTTCATCGATCACTCGTATAAAAACTCAGCAAGTTCGTCACACAAGATCTACCTTTTCTAAATCCGAATTGGTTCTCATTTATCACCTTATTCTCCTCCAAATAGCTTACCCATCTTTCCTTGATAACCGTTTCACACAACTTGCCCACAACACTAGTCAACGACACAGGTCTATAATTCAGCGGCTCCGTCTTTTTCCCTCCTTTATAAATCGGCACAATATTAGCTCGTTTCCATTCTCTTGGTACTTTTTCTTCCTTCAAGGAGCTGCTAATCACATTCCAGATTGGTTCCACCAATTGCTCCCTACATTCTCTTAAAGTCCAGCCCGATACTCCATCCGGTCCCATTGCTTTTCTCACATCCAACTTTTCCAATAGTTTTCCAATTTCCTGTCTTTCCACTCTTACCTCCTGCAGTCCCTCCTGTCTCTCTTCTACAATCGATTCTACAAATTCCTCTTCCACATTAAACACAGATTTAAAACTCTCGTTCATAAGTTCACTCGTCTCTTTTGCTGTTTCATAAATCTGACCTTCTCTCTCTAGTTTATCAATGGTCTCCCTGCTCTTCATCTTCCCATTAATGTATCTGTAAAACAACTTAGGTTCTTTCTCACATTTCTGTACTATATCCCTTTCAAAACTTCTCTCTTCCTCTCTCCTTATTCTAACATATTCGTTTCTTTCATTTCTATACTGCTCTCTGTTGATATCGTTTCGGTTCTTCATCCATTTCTTCCATGCTTTGTCCTTCCTTTTCTTAGCTTCCACACATCTTCCATTAAACCAACTATATTTACTTTCTCTCACCCTGTACACAGGTACGTACTTTTGCACTCCCTCGTTATACTTTTCCAGAAATAATTCCAGAAATAATTCATACTTCTCCTGTACTGTCAAGTCTTTCATCACATTCTTCCAGTCTATATTCACAAAAAACTTCCTTAACTCTTCAAAATTTGCTCTCGCATGGTTCAACCTTCCATTTTTATGATATTCCTTCCATTTCATCGCCTTCATGTCCTGCATTTCCACTTCCAGTACCACATGATCACTCTTTCCAATCGGACTTGTATATTCAATAATCGGTTTGACTTCAGGTCTCTTCGTAAACACCAGATCAAGCACTGATGGTTCTTCTTCTCCTCTATACCTTGTGGCTTCGTCCACCCATTGTTCCATCGTATTCACCAGTGCCAGTTGCAACAGCTTCTCACTCCACACCCCTTCACCTCCTTTCACTTCCATTTCCTCCCAGTTTACCCCCTTGCAATTAAAGTCCCCCACTAATAGTACTTTTTTACTTCTCCTTATCATATCGTCCAAGCACTGCCAAACTTCCTCTTGCATCCTTCTATGCTCCTCTTGCCTCCATGCATTCGTTTTGGGTGGTACATACGTTAATATGACTCTCCTCCTCTCCCCTTTACTATTTTTAATCACAACGCTTATCACCTCAGCCATGTCCTTCCCATACTGCACATCCTCTACATATATGTCTTTTTTAACCATAATTAGCACTCCCCCACCTCCTTTGTCTTTTCTGTCCCTACTCCAGATATTGTAACCCTCATTCTTAAAGTTCAGTTGAACTTCTTGCTTGAGTTTCGTTTCTGCTAAGCATACCACTTCAGGTCTGTTAACTTCTAGGTAATCTTTCAATTCCAGCACTCCCGAGAGTAAACCATCAATGTTTGTATACATCACTTTCAACGCCCCATTTTCCACATTAACTTTTCTTCCTTCTACTACTGTTGTTCTCCTTCCTCTTGTGCTCCCACCACCTCCCTCTCTCTCCCCCTCATGTACCATTTCCGTAGTTTCATGTCCATCACCCTCCAGTAAAATTCCTCTTTCTCGTTCCCTGTCCTCTGGTCGCTTTTTTCCTTGGCTTCTCTCCTCAAGTTCTTCTCTCTTTCTCTCTCTTCCACCTTCATGTCACGTTTTATCCAGACGTTCTTGTACTCCTCTCTCAGCTAATTTCCCTGTTCTCGCCAAGATCCCTTCTGTCCCCACTTGTGATCTCATTCTTACTTTTAATGGTCTCTTTCCTCCCTCCTTATATTTACCAAGTCTAAACACTTCTTCTATTTCTCGTTCCAGACCTTGCTCTTCATCTTGAACCAATGTTACAATATCTCTCACCATCTCTCTCTCCTCTTTCTCTCTCGCTATCTTGACTGGGTTATTCTTTTCTTGTAGTCCAAAAATGACCATAGACTTTTTTTTTCTCGACCGTGTCCCTAACTAATCCTTCCTTCTCCTTTATGACTTGTATCACTGTGTCCTTGATCCTTTCTTGAATCTGTTTTTCTATCACTTCCTTAAAAGTTACTTTTTCGATCTCTTTTTCCTGCTTCCAAGCATTTTTCAGCTCCTCAAACTTAGCCTCGTTAACTCCCCCTTCCATCCCTCCAGCACCCACCTCCATCTTGTCCTTCATGTCCTGAATGGCGCCCTCATACTCATTACATTTGACCTTCAAAGCCTCATTTTCATTCCTTAATCCATCCACAACAGTCTCACATTCTTCACACCTCTTCAAATCCCCGTTTTCTTTACTGAGTTGGTCTTGTCTCTGCAACACTCCATCCAAAATACCTTTCATTAACCGTAATTCCCTTTCAACACTCCTCAACTTCTCACTGTCATCTTTCTCATCTTCAATTCCAGAAAACTCCCCTTCATCACTTGAATCCATCTTTGGTGTGTGTGTGTGTGTGTGTGTGTGTGTGTGTGTGTGTGTGTGTGTGTGTAATAATAATAATAATAATAATAAACGGTTTATTAGAGATAAATTGCAGCCCAAGGGCTGAAAATATTACAAGTAGTGTAGCAGATAGATAGAAAAAGATATGATAATGATGATAATAATATTAAGGTGATAGTAACAGCAATGATAATAATAATAATAAAAATGATGATAATAGCAGCTAATGATGGGAAGAAAATATGTACAAAGTAATACTATGATGGACACTTATGATGAGTTGATGATTTTGATCAACGTTGGCACAGCACTATTTTTGTATCTGTCTGTACGTGCACGGACTGGAGTGAGCAGGTTGGCGTGTCTCATTGACTGTCGGGGGCGGGGGACGGCGGGTGGCGGGTGTGTGTGTGTGTGTGTGCGTGTGTATGTATGTGTGTGTGTGCGTGTGTATGTATGTGTATGTATGTGTGTGTGTGTGCGTGTCCTCTGTAACAGTCACGCCCAAATCCACTTCTTCTTTTGACTTCTCCAACCTGACACCATTCATCTCATAATAATATCACACTCTCTTTTTACTCTTACCAAACTATTGATCTTGTTTAAATCATTTTGCAGCATCATACAGTCGTTCACATTTTCAACTTTCCTCATTAATTTTGCATCATCCACAAACAAGTTTATGTAACTATCAACTTCATCACTCAAGTCATTTAGGTAAATCACAAACATTAATGGTCCCACCATAGATCCCTGTGGGACACCACTAGTTACCTTGAGCCAAGACGAACACTGGTCACATATTACTGTTCTCATTTCTCTATCATGAAGATAATCCTCCATCCACTCTAGTAGTCTTCCTCCAATTCCTCCGTACTTTTCAATTTTCCATATCAATCTTTGATGTGGTACCTTATCAAAAGCCTTATTTAAGTCCAGGTATACACCGTCCACCCATCCATCTCTTTCTTGAATAACATCAATCACTCTTGAGTAAAAAGATAACAAATTTGTGAAGCATGATCTCCCCTTTCTAAATCCAAACTGGCAATTAGTTAGTACTTTATGCCTCTCCAGTGCTCCATCCATCTCACCTTAATCACTCTCTCACACATCTTTCCCACAACGCTGCTCAAGGACACTGGTCTATAGTTTAGCGGGTTTTCCTTACTTCCTCCTTTAAATATCGGTGTGATATTTGCCCTTTTCCAGTCCTTAGGCACTCTTCCCTGCGTCAATCATGTTACCACCACACTAGGAATTTTCCCAGCCAATTGCTCAGTACATTCCTTCAAAATCCAGTTTGAGACTCCATCTGGTCCCATTGATTTATTGACATCAAGCTCCTTCAGCATCTCAAGTATTTCCTCAGTCGTAACAGAGACAGTGTTCATCGAGATCCCTTTGAACACTTCCTCCTGAGCCTGTTCGTAAACTGCTTCTTTGACTTTCAGCTTTGTTATCCCTTCCCCATGTTTCATCTTCCCATTTATGTGTTTGTAAAACAGCTTGGGTTCATCTATACACTTATCTGTTACATCTCTTTCATATTTTCTTCTCTCCATTCTTATTATCTGGACATATTTGTTCCTAATTTTAATGTACTCGTCCCATCTGTTTTCAGTTTTTCGCTTGCTCCATCTGTTCCAAGCATTTATCTTGTCATTTCTTGCACTTCTACATTTTGCATTGAACCATTCTTTCCCCTTTCTACCTCCCGGTCCTCCTCTAGGTACAAATTTGTCCACTACAATATTGTAAATCTTCAAAAATTCATTCCATTTCTCTTGAACATCCTCAGTCTGTTCAAAGTCCTTCCAGTCCACCTCAACAAAGAAGTCTTTTAATTTCTTAAAATCAGCTCTCCCATATTTAAATCTCTTCACTTTATACTCCTCATTTATCATCTCATTTTCATTCCTCTCCTCAAAATTTATCAGCACATGGTCACTTTTTTCCCAAGGGGCTTTCACATTGCAAGTTTTCAATACTCTCCATATACTTGAACACCAAATCAAGCCTAGTTGATGTATCACCTCCGCTAAATCTTGTATCACAGTCAACCCAGTCTATTACTCCACTGGTAGTCATCGCCTCCCAGCTTACCTCCTTACAATTAAAATCACCAGCGATAATCACGTCATTACTGTCCTTCACTATTTTATTTGAGGCCCCATAACACGTCCACCAACATATCTTCATGCTCCTCTCTTTCCCAAGCATTCGTCTTTGGGGCCACACACACTCCTACATAGTTTACAGTTTTACCATTACCACTTGACACAGTCACTTGTAAAATCTCTGACTTATCCTCACTACTAATAACCTTGTCCACTCTAACTCACTTTTTAGTCAATATCATTACTCCTCCTCCTCCTTTATTCCTTCTATTTCTCATCCACACATCGTACTTTTGGTCACCAACATCAGGAATACCCCATTCACTTCTCCGCTTGGTCTCTGTCAATATTACAATATCCGGTTTATTTATATTCAGTAACTCATTTATTTCCTCCTTTGTTGACACCAGTCCATTTACATTCGTATAACATACTTTATTTAATTCCTTGTATATCTTTTCTTTATTATTCTCATATCCCTCACTTGCCAGTACAACTGTTGCTTGTCCTCCTCTGTTCGCTGCTCGTTTTTTTGTTTAGCTTCGTTTATCAATTCTTTTTGTTTAGTCTTGTTTATCAATTCTTTTTGTTTAGTCTTGTTTATCAATTCTTTTTGTTTAGTCTCGTTTATCAATTCTTTTTGTTTAGTCTCGTTTATCAATTCTTTTTGTTTAGTCTCGTTTATCAATTCTTTTTGTTTAGTCTTGTTTATCAATTCTTTTTGTTTAGTCTTGTTTATCAATTCTTTTTGTTTAGTCTCATTTATCAATTCTTTTTGTTTAGTCTTGTTTATCAATTCTTTTTGTTTAGTCTTGTTTATCAATTCTTTTTGTTTAGTCTTGTTTATCAATTCTTTTTGTTTAGTCTTGTTTATCAATTCTTTTTGTTTAGTCTTGTTTATCAATTCTTTTTGTTTAGTCTTGTTTATCAATTCTTTTTGTTTAGTGTCGTTTATCAATTCTTTTTGTTTAGCTTCGTTTATCAATTCTTTTTGTTTAGCTTCGTTTATCAATTCTTTTTGTTTAGCTTCGTTTATCAATTCTTTTTGTTTAGCTTCGTTTATCAATTCGTTTTGTTTAGTCTTGTTTATCAATTCTTTTTGTTTAGTCTCGTTTATCAATTCTTTTTGTTTAGTCTCGTTTATCAATTCTTTTTGTTTAGTCTCGTTTATCAATTCTTTTTGTTTAGTCTCGTTTATCAATTCTTTTTGTTTAGTGTCGTTTATCAATTCTTTTTGTTTAGTCTCATTTATCAATTCTTTTTGTTTAGTCTCGTTTATCAATTCTTTTTGTTTAGTCTCGTTTATCAATTTTTTTTGTTCAGCTTCGTTTATCAATTTTTTTTGTTTCCACCTCCCAGCTTGGTCCAAATCCCTGTTTATCCATACATTCTTATCTTCACTAGTAACTTTTTTTCTTCAGTATTTTAGTTAGCGTGTTCCTTTCCTTTTCTTCTCTCTCTCTCTCTCTCTCTCTCTCTCTCTCTCTCTCTCTCTCTCTCTCTCTCTCTCTCTCTCTCTCTCTCTCTCTCTCTCTCTCTCTCTCTCTCTCTCTCTCTCTCTCTCTCTCTCTCTCTCTCTCTCTCTCTCTCTCTCTCTCTCCATTCTGTTTACAAATTTCTCTTCTTTATACTTTGTTTATACTTTTCAATTATGTTTGTTATTAGTGTGTCTTCTTCCTTCATTACTTTCACCATCTGCTGCCTCAGATTTTGTTCTTCTTTCTTTTGTTTGTCGATAATTTCCATCAAAGATTCTCTCTCTGAACCTCCGCACTCCTCACACTTTCCTTAATTTCCTTTCCTTTCCTTTCTTTTCTGCACTAAATCCTCACTTTTTATGATATCATTTTTCAGACTCGTTTTCTATCTTCAATTTCTCGTTATCATCTTGCATTTGAATCATCTTAACTTCCACTGCTGTGAGCCTCTTCAATACTGTGTGTGTGTGTGTGTGTGTGTGTGTGTGTGTGTGTGTGTGTGTGTGTGTGTGTGTGTGTGTGTGTGTGTGTGTGTTGATTTGTTATGATTATATTTGCAGTGATTATTAGGTTAGGTTATGATCAAAAAAATATATGTTTCTAATATTCTCTCTCTCTCTCTCTCTCTCTCCTCTCTCTCTCTCTCTCTCTCTCTCTCTCTCTCTCTCTCTCTCTCTCTCTCTCTCTCTCTCTCTCTCTCTCTCTCTAACCTCCCCCCCCCAGGCCAGCCCCCACCTATGAGACAGCCTCAACCCGCCGCTTCTATCACGGTCGGACTGAAACCATTCGTTCCTGTACCCCAGAAGCTGTTTGCTGGGCCCGGGCAATGCTGGACCCTCAAGCCAGTGTACGTGTGTGTGTGTGTGTGTGTGTGTGTGTGTGTGCGCTTGACCCTCAGACCAGTGTACGTATGTGTGTGTAATTCTGATTCTGTTCTTAAACCTCTTGCTATTTTCTCTCATGCTGTTCTTAAACTTTTTTTTCTTCAATTTTCTGTATTCTAAGATGTTTTTCCAGTCACTCCCAGCCTTTTCTCAACCTTTCCCAGCCTTTTCTCAGCCTTTTCCAGCCTTTCTCAATCTTTCCCAGTCATTTTCAGCATCTCCTAACCCCCCCTCCCCCGCCCCCCCTAGACTGTGGAGAGGCGTGCCAAGCTGTTGAGTGGCATCGCGCGGCACAATGAGCTGCGGGATCGCTGTGAGGGTAACCAGGGTGTGGACCGGCACCTGACCGGCCTCTACCTCACAGCACTGGAGGAAGGAGGGGAGGTGCCAGGCATCTTTACCGACCCTGCCTTTGCTAAGAGGTAAGGGGAAGGGAGGGGAAGGGGAGGGGTGAGAAGGGAAGGGGAGGAGGAGGGAAGGAGTGAGAAAGGAAAGGAAGGGGTGAGAGAGGAAAGGAAGGGAAGAGGTGAGAGGGGAAAGGAAGGGAAGGGAAGGGAAGGGAAGGAGGTGCTGGCTGTTTACTGATCCTGCCTTCGCTAAGAGGTGAAGGGAAGGGAAGGGGTGAGGAGGAGGGAAGGAGAGGAAAGGGAAGGGAAGGAGAAGGAAGAAGAAGGAAGGGAAGGAGAGGGAGGAAGAAGGAAGGGAAGGAGAGGGAGGAAGAAGGAAGGGAAGGGAAGGAGAAGGAGGAAGAAGGAAGGGAAGGAGAGGGAGGAAGAAGGAAGGGAAGGAGAGGGAGGAAGAAGGAAGGAAAGGGAAGGGAAGGAGAAGGAGGAAGAAGGAAGGGAAGGAGAGGGAGGAAGAAGGAAGGAAAGGGAAGGGAAGGAGAAGGAGGAAGAAGGAAGGGAAGGAGAGGGAGGAAGAAGGAAGGGAAGGGAAGCCTGTCTTGTTTAGGAGGGGAAGGGGAGGGAAGGGAGAGAGAGAGGGAGAGGAAAGGAAGGGAAAGGACGAATTGTTTAGTAATAAATAATAATAATAATGATTTAAATCTATAATGTATTAATTTTGTTTTTTCTTCCTCCTCCTCCTCCTCCTCCTCCTCCTCCTCCTCCTCCTCCTCCTGTTTCTCTCCTTCTATCTTTTTCTATATTTCTTTATCTTCTTCCTCCTTCCTTTCTTTCTCACCTCCTCCTCCTCCCTCCACCACATCCTCCTTCCCTTTTTGTATCACCTCCTCCTCCTCCTCCTCCTCCTCCTCCTGGGGTAGTGGTGGTGGTGGTAACTTCACCCTCAGCACCAGTACGATCGGGTACACTCAAGTCGTCGGTGGAGTGGCGGCCATGACACCCGATGGCTATGGATGTTTTTACTCCATGACACCCGACAGGTAATAAAGGGGGGAAGGGGTGTGTGTGTACGTGTGTGTGTGTGTATTGGGGTGTTGTGTGCGTAGGATCCACCAGGCTATACACACATGACATCCACAAAATTAATGTTTGTATATATTTACCGCCATGTTTGTTTCTTTTAAGTAATGTTGGCGTGCGTTCCTTTAGGTTTTCTTTCTTCGTGAGTCACTATGAGTCATCCGATGAGTCAGACGGCGACGCATTCATCTCTGCCTTGACTCAATCACTCCGGGAGATGAAGACTCTACTCATGACTCACCGCGCTGCACTGTGAGTCACCGCTGAGTCACTAGGGAGGCTTATAAATCAC
>JAXIVD010009432.1:0-15433 GCA_036785275.1 Cancer borealis | reverse complement strand
GTAGTAGTAAGGTAGTAGTAGTAGTAGTAGTAATAGTAGTAGCAGTAGTAGAAGTTATTCGTAGCGTAAGAAACATATATTTAACTTACATCACACTTCCTTCCTTCCTTCTTTTTTCCTTGCTAATATTTGTGACGCATTTTTCTCCCCTATATAGAGCATCCAATTGGTAAGAGTGAGAGTGAGAGTGAAAGTAGAAAGTGACGTTGATAGAAGACAACTTAACCTTGGATTTCCCGCGCTTTATAGTACCGTTTTCTAAGAAGCTTGTTGGGTAGTTGTGTGTGTGTGTGTGTGTGTGTGTGTGTGTGTGTGTGTGTGTGTGTGTGTGTGTGTGTGTGTCGTTTTTTTTGAGGGTCACTATTGCAAATCTGACTGACTTAAACTTTCTCTTTTTTAGGGGGCTTTCCCGTGGTATTGTTTATTGTTGTTGTTGTTGTTGTTGTTGTTGTTGTTGTTGTTGTTGTTGTTATATACTATTATTATTATTATTATTATTATTATTATTATTATTATTATTATTTATTATTATTATTATTATTATTATTTTGATCTGTTTGTGTATGGATAAAAAATGTTGTTATGTATATAGGAAATTGATGTATTATTACTCTCTCTCTCTCTCTCTCTCTCTCTCTCTCTCTCTCTCTCTCTCTCTCTCTCTCTCTCTCTCTCTCTCTCTCTCTCTTCGGAGGAGGATAAGTACTGTATTTTTTAATGTTATTGTATATCTTCTAAGTGATAAGTGATTGGAATGTATTATAATTGGATGTTATTTTTCTATTATCATTGTTATTGTTTTTTTTTTTTTTTTTTCTATTCATCATTCTCTTTCACTTTATTCCGTGCGTGTTTTATTTATTTATTTATTTATTCATTCATTCTCACCTTGATGTGTTTACGATCCATTACTACATTGCCCCCTCCCCCTTCTCTCTCTCTCTCTCTCTCTCTCTCTCTCTCTCTCTCTCTCTCTCTCTCTCTCTCTCTCCTCTCTCTCTCTCTCTCTCTCTCTTCGGAGGAGGATAAGTAAGGATCAAACATCTGATATTGACCCAAATATCCACTCCTCTCCCTCACTTTCTCCCCTCCTCCTCCTCCTCCTCTTCTTCTTCGTTGTATATGCCTCATGGCCAGGAGAGAGAGAGAGAGAGAGAGAGAGAGAGAGAGAGAGAGAGAGAGAGAGAGAGAAGAGAGAGAGAGAGAGAGAGAGAGAGAGAAGAGAGAGAGAGAGAGAAGGGGGAGGGGGCAATGTAGTAATGGATCGTAAACACATCAAGGTGAGATGGAAGAAGAAAAAGAAGAAGAGGAAGAAAAAGAAAATTAAGTGAAGAAGGTTGATAATAAGGAAAAAAGGAATAAAAAATGTGTATAAAACAATATTTTAACTATTTTAAACTATTTTTTTACTATCTTTGACTATTTACATTCTAGTCTAGTAGTGGTATAAGAGCCGGGCAAACATAGAGAGGACGCTTGGCTGTGATAGGGTAAAGGTCTCTAGCCTTCCTCTAAGTCGCTCACCGTGTGCCAGCCCCGGAGAAGGATGTGGTAGTGTTATGTAGCCATCCTTAACACACTCAAGGACTCTCAGCGTGAAGTTTAACGTGTGAGTACTTGGAGAAAGGACGTTGTTGTTAGTATTGTTATTATTATTATTATTATTATTATTATTATTATTATTATTATTATTATGATTATTATTATTATTATTTACTTACGACTACTACTGCTGCTACTACTACTACTACTACTACTACTACTACTACTACTACTACTACTACTACTACTACTACTTAACTGAATAAACAAAAAAAACATGTATAAAAAAATAAAGAAAAAAAAATGAATATGCAGGTGAATCCAGATCAGTGACATTTAACTTCAAGGATGAAAAAAATATAAATAGATGAAAAAAAACAAAACAAGAAAACAAGTGAAGTGAATCAAATATGAATGTAAAAAAAACTTGAATAAACACATGCACACGTACACAAAAAAGAGAAAACAAGAAGAAATAAATGAAAAAAAAAAAAAAAAACAGAACTCTGAACTTTAAACTATGAACTTTATAGAGAAATGTAAAACTATGAGGAGGAGGAGGAAGAGGAGGAGGAGGAGGAGGAGGAGGAGGAGGAGGAGGAGGAGGAGGAGGAGGAGGAGGGAGGAGGAGGAGGAAGAAGAAGAAGAAGAAGAAGAAGAAGAAGAAGAAGAGGAGGAGGAGGAGGATACACTTCATGAAAAAAGGACGAATTAGGTAACACACACACACACACACACACACACACACACACACACACACACACACACACACACACACACACACACACACACAGTAATCTTGACCTTGAGTTCTTGTGAGTATTGACTTCTAACCTTCTTCCTCTGTACTTGACTGTTGTTACTCTACTTCCTGACGACCCTTCAGTCCTCACAGGTAACGAAAGGCCGCCACACCTGTTTTGATACCTTAATTAGTAATGCTAACTCAGGTGACTCCCCCAGAAGGTTAAAAAAAAAGGGGATTGAAATGTTCTGAAAAGGTGTTTGTTATCAATTGGAATGTATGTGATTTTATTTATTGTTTTCGTGTGTTTAGTTTTTGTTTGTTTATGTTTTGGTGTTTTGGTGTTTGATCTGGTTGTGTTTGATGTTATTGTAAGATGTATTTGTTTGTTTGTTTAGGTGTGTGTGTGTGTTCGTGTGTGTGTGTGTGTGTGTGTGTGTGTGTGTGTGTGTGTGTGTGTGTGTGTGTGTGTGTGTGTGTGTGTGTGTGTGTGTATAGCCTTGGGTGTGTTAGTTAAGCAACACCACATCTTGGATATTTCGTTGTGGATCATTAATATTTAGTAATGACAACAAACTTATTTTCATCACATATTACACATTTTCCTTTTTCCTTTCAAATTTACCATTTTTTCTTCCTTCATTCCTTCTTTTCTATATTTCTATCTTATTGCTCTTTCCTTCCTTCTTTCCTTTCTTCTTTTCTATATTCCTATCTTATTACCCTTGCCTTCCTTCCTTCAATTATTAATCAATCAATCTCTACATTAATTCTATTTCTCCTTTTCTCACTTCCCTAACATTGATTCTAGTAACTATTGCATCATTAAACGAGTCAATAGTAATGCAAGTAGTAGTGTAAATAGTAATATAAATAGTAATATAAATAGTAATGCAAATAGTAATGTAAATAGTAATGTAAATCGTAATATGAATGAAACCAACTTACTACCCAGACTTCCTTGCCTTTTGTGATGTAATTGTGATTATGATAAAGTTACTTGTATCTTGTATTGCCTCGACCTTTCCTAGCTTGTCCTTATGTGACGTAACAAAATGTATTGCCTTTAAAACCTGATCAAGGCGCCAGGCAGACAAGGGTGATGTAAAATAAGTAGTGGTTAGAGTAGGTCCAGTTTTGGTAGATGTATAAAAAAGTAGAGAAATTGCAAACACAGAATAAGAAACAAAGATTAGTAAATGTTAAAGATGTAGATTCTAAAAAATAGCATTGATATTATTTTGCATATTTCCGTGAGTATTGATATCATAAATACCATTCAAATTTCTTAATATTATTTCCCTCCTTCTTTCCCTCGTTCTCTGCTTTCCTTATTCTCTCGTTTCCTCTTTCCAAATTCCTTTCCTCTCTCTCTCTTTCCAGGTTTCTTCCTTCTCCCCTTCCTCCTCCTTTCATTCCCTTTGCTATGAAAAAGTGATCGAATAGAACCATTTACAAACCATTTCAAGTCTAGTTAAATTATAATTATTCTTAATATTTTACATTCCTATTCTCATTTTTCAGATTAACAATACTATTCACTAAGTCTCCTAATTATTGTCTGTTCTCATTTATCTCTCCTTCCTTTCTCCTTCTCTCTCCACTTCCTTGGTTCGTGGTTCAATTAGTGTTTCGAAGCAAGGGAGTGAGACATTTGAGGGAGTGGATCAGTTGAAGGGAGCTCAGTGTGTGCCCAGCCGTGGTGAGAGGAGGTAAGGGTTCTCTTGGTCGTCTTTAATTTCATCGTATTATTATAGTCTTCATTATCATCCTTCTTGTCTTTACTTCTTCATTGTCTTTGTCCTTCTATCCTATATTACCTTCTCTATTTTTCTTATTTCCATGTCTTTCTTTTCTTTCATCATCTTCCTCTATTCTTAAATTTCTTTGCCCTCTTCCTGCTGTCCTCTTTGTCATTCTTTCTTCCTCTTTTTGTTTCCTTCTCCTCCTCCTCCTCTTTGTCACGCAAGTTGGGTGAGTATCGAATCTTATTTTCTCAAACGGGTAATTTCATATAACTTTCTTTGTGAATATTAAAGCTTTTTTACAATATTTGAGCCATAACTCATGAATTGGTGTTAACTAGGTAATTATTCGATTGTTTCTCCATTGTTATCCCCCTCCACTCCTCCCCCCTCTTACCGTCTACTCGCTACCCTTCAATCCTTCCTCCAATTAACTAGTTCGCTCATTACCAATTTATTCCTTGGTAATATATCTTTTTTAAACATTCTCTATAACTTATTAGTGGCACATTTCCCCCCCCCCCCACATTACAATATAACTTATTAGGAGTATTATATGATCATTTTATTTTGTTTTCTAGAGCTGTTGCGTGTAATCCGTTTGGTGTGTAGCCAGGTGTGCAGATCATCCTCAAACTCCGAGCCAGACCAGCTAAGGCTTCGACACCAACACCTTCAGGATGGCACCACCGATGGACAACCACACCGATCAGAAACACTAAATTCCACTAAGTCAGTCTTGCCTTTTAAACTATTCCGTAGATTTTCTTAGTTCTCGGTGTCAGAAAACGCTGACATTTATTAGATAACTATGCTATACCATTCTTTTGGGATTTAATTATTAACCTTTAGTGTGTTGAAGATTTGTGACACTAATTATATAAATGTATCCACAGGTGCGCGCTTCGCTTGTACTACGTTATCGTCGCCGTCCACTCGGGATTGGAGGTGGAGTTCATTCCCGTCGTAACTATACTATTATTCTTTTGGGAATGGATTGACATTTAAGTGGTTAATAATTAAATCTATAAATGTCAAAATCCTCCCACGTGTGTTGAAGATTTGTGACCTAGTACTAATAATGTATCCACAGGTGTGCGTGCGCCGGGTTCCTGTACTTATTACTACACCCAGGACTCGAGGTGACGCGTACATTCCCAGCTGGTGTGGCGGTGTCTACACTTGAATGGGTTGGCAGCTGACCGTACCAAGAGCCGTGTGTGGTTTGAAGAGAGGGTAGTTATAATGATAAAGCTACTTAAGTCTTTATTGCCATACAACTAAATTTTCTTGTTTCAGATGGATGCGACAAGGTCTTCGCGCCTTCCCTGTTGGTAGTTCCTGTGGACGACCTCTCAACACTGCATACAATCTGGAAACACCAGAATTATCAATAAAATGTCTAGTGCAATACATTTCTTTATTTAATAGTTACATCACCTACACCACTGATTCTTGTGGCAAGCAGACTCACTCTAGCAGGCGGGGAGCACTGCATGAGGCGACACGAACAATGTGAGTGCTCTCAGCCTTTCTGAATTGCACTGCCACGCGTGATCTTCCAGCTTGTCCCAGGTTAAATCTCGGCCTAAAACATCAAGCTCCAGATCATCTGCCTGCTACACATTGCGGCTTGGCTACCTCTGCTCAAAAATTTTCTCTGCCACTCTCCACCTTCGCCGTCAACTGTCATTGCCTGCAACACACACACTAGCCGCCTCCACGCTAGATAACCGATTTAATGCCACACCAACACGGGCTCATAGTTAGCCCGTCTCTGCCTTCTTGAGGAGGGGAACAATCATAAAAAAAAAAAAAAAAAGTAATCAGTGACAACTGGACTGCCCTGACCTGATCCCCCCTTCTTACGAGCACTACAGCGTCACACTCGTTCACCGTCACTGCCCAACTACTACCTTACTTAATGTTCGCTAATTTCACAAACCTAACACCATCTAAACACCATTCATCAACAATATGACGCACAGTTTACAACCACACCATTTTCACCTTGTAAAAAAAAAAACACCAATATATATACCTAACGTCTACTAAATCAACCAGGTATTTAATTAAGCCTAAAGTAGCTAATCACCACCACAACTACCCGTCACACTCACTCTTACGTTACTCAAACCAGTCATTTACACCAGCGGTTTCCAAATTTTTCCAGCTTATCCAATTTAACACGACACATTAGGCATGCTTCCCCTTACACAAAATGTTGTCAATATTGATGTACATGGCTGTATTAAAACACTAGATATAGGTTCCTTTCTGTCACCCCTCCATTAACCCCCAAAACTTATATTATGCTGAGTTTGGGAACCACTAACCTACACACACACTCAACACTTACTTAACTTAATAACCGTCACACTTATGTCACCTTCAGGAGTAGTAATGGAGTGTCAAGGTGAACAGAGGGCGGAGGGAGGCAAGGGAGGGCAGGACAGACACCAGCCCCGTCACACTTATGTCACCTTCAGGAGTAGTAATGGAGTGTCAAGGTGAACAGAGGGCGGAGGGAGGCAAGGGAGGGCAGGACAGACACCAGCCCCGTCACACTTATGTCACCTTCAGGAGTAGTAATGGAGTGTCAAGGTGAACAGAGGGCGGAGGGAGGCAAGGGAGGGCAGGACAGACACCAGCCGGTCCTCCCTCCACGGTGTCTCGGGTCGCACTGACGGGCTCCCAGCAACACTTGGCCACCTCGATGAAGCTTCTGTCTCGACTCGTGTTTGAAGCTTCGCGTTCATTATCTCGCTGCCTCGTTTTAATTATCCTATTCTTCTATTTTTTTAATTTTTCAATTACATTTGCTAACTTTTTTGGTTTGGTGTAAATTGTATGTATGTTTGTTTATGAATTTCTTGTTTCACTACCGTGTTTATTAATGTTTATTTAAGTTAGTGAGTTAATTTTCTTAGTGTGTGTTTTATAAATGGTGATTAACGTGATAATTACCTGTGTGTTAATGTTATAAATGATGATTAACATTGAAACCTAGTTACCAAAATATAACAAAGGAAGGAAGGAAGTCTATAAATCTTCAGGTATACAAAATTGAAACTCTTCGTTACAATGGTTATATATATATCAGTATTTATATAACTTTTATAAAAATATATGTATATATGTATACTATTTACCAGTCACAAAATACATGCATATACACAATTCACATTTATAATAAATAACGTATGATTTTTATAAGTAGTATTATGTACAGTACATTAAATCACTTAAATAAAAGGACGAAGTGTTGATGAATTCATTCTTAACCAGGACCTAAAAAAAAAATAAATAAATAAAAAAATAAATTGATGATTGATAAAAAGGAACAAATAGGAGTAGAAGGAATGAGTAGCGAATTATAATTATACTTTCACTATCCAACATTTGAAGGAAGGTAAAGTCTGTCTTATTGCTTGGCCCCGGGGAACATAAAGCATTACAGGACAAAGTACTTTCCTCTCGCACCAACGGGGGAAAAAAAGAAAAAAACCCATTTGAGAGAAAAATACCAACTATTTTTCCCATTTGGAGAATAATTATGAAAATATGTACTTATAACATACATATTTTCCTCAATTATTATCATCATCATTATTATTAGTATCATTATAATTATTAAAGTCGTAGCTGTTTTTTATTACGTCTAAGGTCACAGAAAACGTGAACTGGTATTTATATTGGAAGTAACGCATTGAACACAGTCTTACACGGCACCCACGACTAAGGGAGGAGGAGGAGGAGGAGGGATGGTGGTGGTGGTGGTAAAGACACGCCCACACCCCAGGACAGGAGAGACGGCGGCGTGGCTTCAATATCCTTCTTAACACATTGTAGAGTACCATCACTTCCCTCAAGACTGTGATTACCGCTGTTGTTAGGTAGTTAAGGTTGTTAGGTAGTTAAGGTTGTTAGGATGTTAAGGTCGTTAGGTTGTAAAGGTTGTTAGGTTTGCTTTCTGGTCCTCCTCCCTTCCTTCGCAGTATTCCCGAAGGAGGCGCTGAAGGAGGCGTCAAGACTGAGGAAGTGTTGGTCTTGCAAGGTGTTGAGTGTTGTTCCCGCGCAGACCAGTCGCGCAGCACACACCTGGGCGGGTCACGTGGTCACCTGCAGCCCCCACCACTCACCCGGTGGTCAGGTCAAGCCCTTCATCACCTGTAGGAGGTCAGAAGGTCAGGTGATGCATGTCAACCTAACTGTAATTAATTTTTATTGACCTCCTGTGATGCATTTAACAACCTCCATTGTCTGAATCACTTATTTTTTTTTTTATATACAAACCTACTTTTGAGGCACTACTGAACTTTTTACGGACGACTAAAACATTGGATTTGTTAATATAAATCGTAAAAAAACAGTAGAAGAAACTAATAATCCAAGAAAAATCGTCAATACACAAATAATATTAATAAAAACAAATAACAAGGACACAGAAATGAGGGAGAGGAATAAAGGTTACGAAGCAAGGAATAAATAACAACAATAACAATAAACAATCACTGTCCTCACCTTTATAACAATCCTTGGACAGAGTATCGCAGGACATAAACCACGAGACCCTAGGGAGGTGGTGACGCCTTGCCTAGATGGCGCTGGTGGTGGTGTGTCCTTGGGAGGCAGCGAGGGTGGCTGGGAGGCGGAGAAAGGCTCGAAATCCTGCCGTCAGTCTATCCATGAGGGAGCGAGGAGACGGTGGTGAAAGGTGGGTGGGCGGGGGGGGGGAGGATAGAGGGGCTGAGTGAGTGCGTGTGTGTGTGTGAACGTGTGTGTGTGTGTGTGTGTGTGTGTATGTTCAGTGGCACCGTAGTAGTAGTAGTGCCAGCAGTGCCACGCCCACTAGTAAGGGAAGGGATGGTCTTGGGCCCGCACTGCTGTCTGGGGCGCGAGGCTGTACCGCTGCGATCTTGTTTGCAGCTGCAGCAGGAAGAGGAGGAGGAGGAGGAGGAGGAGGAGGAGGAGGAGGAGGAGGAGGAGGAGGAGGAGGAGAGAACATAAATTAGTAAGAGTAACGTAGCGGGTAATGTATGAAATAAAAAAATAAAAATAGCAATGAATAATCTCAATCTAACATTAACATCCTCCTCCGCACATTACTAACCTTACATAACTAACCTAACCTAACATTACTATATACAGTCCCAACACAGCTCAACCCCGACCAACCCCACCCAACCAACCCAACTCAACTCACCCTCCGTAATGTAGACAGTGACGGAGGCGGTCTCAGTATTAGCAGCGGCACAAGTATAGTTCCCGGAGTCCTCAGTGCGCGCGTCCCGTACCCGGAGGAGCGAGGCGACCCTTGGACGAGCCTCTATGTGCACCGTGACACCACCTCGCTCTCGGTCGTAGTTAATCATACGTGCGTTGTGGTACCAGAAGATGTACTGCGGCGCCACGGGACTCTGGGAGGGGGAGGGAGAGGTGAGGTGAGGTGAGGTGAGGTGAGGTGAGGTGAGGTAAGGTAAGGTGAGGTAAGGTGAGGTAAGGTAAGGTAAGGTAAGGTAAGGTAGGACAAGTGAGGTGAAGTAAGGTCAGTTGATTGGCAGAGAAGGTAAGGTAAGGGAGAACAGGTGAGGCGAGGGTCAGTTGATTGGCAGGTAAAGTAAGGTAAGGTAAGGTAAGGTAGGTAAGGCAGGTAGGTAAGTCATGTGAGGTTAGGTTAGGTAGGGAAACATTCCACCCTTCCTGTTCTTATCATCAATTCATAGACGCTGTGACGGACGGACAACTCATGACCTTTGTGGCTTTTACTTGAACACAACTCTACTTTACTTTCACTACTACAGATAAAGGTGAATTGAAGTTAAAATAAAACCATGAAGTACTAAAAATAAACCTAACTTTACTTCACTATCACTATAAAAAAAAAATGAACGTGAAACTAAAACCATGAAGTACTAAAAATAAACCTAACTTTACTTTACTATCACTACTACAGGAAACAAATAAATTAACGTTAAAATAAAACCATAAAATACTACAAATAAATCCAGTTAAACAATACACAGTTGATGACATATTAATAACGACATAATACCTTTAATTGAGAGTATTCAAGTATGCTTATTACCTAATCCTTTGTACTATAAATTAACCTCAAAATAAAACCATATAATACTAGCAATAAATCCAATTACATAATACACATTTGATGATATATTACTAAAGACAGAACACCTTTAAAGTTACGAGTGTCCAGGTGTGTTTGTAATTTATTCTAAGCAAACTTTATCATTACCTCTACAAATAAATAAATAAATAAATAAATAAATAAATAAATCAACGTTAAAATAAAAGACTAAAAAACAAATCCAGTCGATGATATATTAGTAAAAACATAATACCTTTAATTACTAGTGTTGAGGTGTTGAAGTGTGTTGGTTACCTGTTCAATGAAGCAGGTGAGTGAGATGGTCGAGCCGGCCTCTACGTGATGCTCCGCCCGGCCTGGGATGACAGCTCGCGGCACCACCACCTCAAGTCTAACCAAGTGTGATGCCAAGCCCTCAGCCGTGGACACCTGCAACACACACACACACACACACACACACACACACACACACACACACACACACACACACACACACACACACACATGCCTGGTGATTACATAGGTATATTATTACGTTTATACATATACATATTCACACACACACACACACACACACACACACACACACACACACACACACACACACACACACACACACACACACACACACACATTTTATACTGAAAATGTTGATTAAGTTATATATGTTTTTTAGTATTCTCTCTCTCTCTCTCTCTCTCTCTCTCTCTCTCTCTCTCTCTCTCTCTCTCTCTTTATGACCCTTCTCTTACCTGTACTTCAATTAACTCCCTCTTTCCCTCACCAGTAGTTCTGTCCCCCCATCCCCCCCTCCCCTCTCTCTCTCTCTCTCTCTCTCTCTCTCTCTCTCTCTCTCTCTCTCTCTCTCTCTCTCTCTCTTCCTTCTCACATTTATAGTTCCCTCCAACTTTTTTCTTCCTTCCTGAAACTCCTCCTCCTCTCTCTATTCTCTTCTTGTTAACCTGTACTTTTCCTGCGTCTCTTCGTGGAGTTAGTTTCCTCACTTCTTCCCTTCATAGTTATAGTCTCTCTCTCTCTCTCTCTCTCTCTCTCTCTCTCTCTCTCTCTCTCTCTCTTTTTCATACACTTTCCACACACACACACACACACACACACACACACACACACACATACACACACACACACACACACACACACACACACACACACACACCTGACATTCGTAATTGCCAGTATCTATTAATTGGACGTATTTTTCCCCTTTTCTCTCTCACACACACACACACACACACACACACACACACACACACACACACACACACACACACCTGTACACACATACCTGACATTCGTAGGTGCCAGCATCTACTAATTGGACGTATTTAATAGCTAGCGTCCATTCAGTGCTGCCCTCTGGATGGTGCACGGTGAAGCGCTCCTCCCGGGTGTAGGTGAGGGTGCCAGACGTAAGAATATGCCAATCTCGCCGCCGGACCCAAGATACCTGCGGCAGGAGCTAAGTCAAGAGGGGAAAGGAGGGGAGAGGGTGTTAGCAGTGGTAGGTCATGTTTCAAAGGGGTTTTTGTTAGTGTATTTTTGTCAATGTGTTTTATTATTTTTAAGGAGTTGTGGGGTTTTATTGATGGGTTGGAATTTAGTTGTGGTTGTTATCTTATGTTTTGATGTTAGTAGTGATTGGTTGTTGTTAAAAGATGTTTCGTTGATGTGTTTTTGGGTTGTGGGTTTGACTAGATTATGTTTTGTTTGTTATTTGGTGTTTTTAAAGACTTGTGGTATTTTGTTTCTATTTTTTTTTTTTTGTATGGGTTTAAATTAGTGATGTTTGTTATTTAGTTATTAAAGATTTGTGGCATTGTTTTTGTTTTTATATATTTAGTAGAGGTTAACTTTTCCATTATTTCCCCTAATTTTTTTTATATTGAACACATTATTTCCCTTTGATATGTATGGTCAGGTTTAATTCTGAACTATCATACTTTTTACACAAGGGAACAAAGTTATACAATGTTTTCCCTTTTTACTTTACCAATAACTCCCTTTTTTCCACACTATAATCTCCCTTTAACTGTAGTAGAAACCATGACACTATACACACACACACGTTTCTTTTTCTCACATTTTTACACAAGAGAATAAAATACAACTCTATGCTTCTGTAACTAATGAAAAAAGAAAACTGCTTGAGGGTAGAGAGAGGGGAAAGGAAACAATAACTACCGCAGTCACTCCTTCACTTCCCCTCTACTTGGCTACGAGTACTTTTTATAAGGGAGTTTTTTCTATTACTCTCGGTACTGTGATCACCTTTAGGCATCGTTCAGGGCTGTCAGTATTAAAAGGAAAGCCTGTCATTCAAGTCTCCAAGAGGGGAAAGCCTTATGCTATTCCCTCACACCGCCGCTAGAGGGAGAAAGGGAGGAAGAAAAAGTGACAGACAGAGCAGGGAAATGTTTTTTTTATATCTATATAGGTGAAAGGAGATATTAATTAATGTATTACTTCATGTTCAGGTATACCCAACCCTGTAATTTCTTCTCCTGTACCTCTACAACCCTGTATCTTCCTCCCCTGCCACTCTGGAACCCTGTATCGTCCTCCCCTGCCACCCTATATCTTCCTCCTATACCCTGCAACCCTGAATACATCCTCCCCTGCCACCCTGCTACACTCACCTGCCTCTCCATGACGTAGGTGGTCCGGCAGGGTAGGAAAGCCGTGCCACCGAGCTGCGCCGTCAGATTGGCTACACTGTTGTTTCTGAAGGAGGATCCGAGTGCATTTCTGGACGCAGTGAAGGAGGTGAGGGCGAGGCGGGAGGGTGTTGGATGGTGCTTCGATCCCCATAGTAAGGAGGTCGCCCAATGGTGGTGTCTGAGCCCACTAACGCCATCTAGGGGAGAACACTAGTATGAGTTGATTTCTAAGTGTGTTTAATGTATGTTTTTATATTGTTTGAATGGTGAAAGAAGAGGTCAGAGTGGTCACAGAGAGGTCACAGAGGTCAAAGAGTGAGGGGAAGAGGGGAAATAAGGAGGGGAAAGAAGGGGAAAGAAGGAAGGGAAAAAAGGGGAAAGTGAGGGGAAAGGAGGGAAGTATTAGGTTAGGTCATGTCAACATACCACACACTAGGCGCTGAATGAGGGGAAGTGAGGGGAGATAAGGGTACAATTAGTGAGGTTATGTAAGTTCTCCCCTTCACACAATACTGGATAGAGGGGAAGTGAGGATGGTTGGAAGGGAAGTGAGGGGAAGTGAGGGAAAGTGAGGGGAAGGGAGGGATAGTGAAGGGAAGTGAGGGTGTGTTGAAGGGGAGGTGAGGGGAAGTGAGAGGAGGATAGGTACTAACACACACAAAAGGGCACTTAGTTTCCACCTCCCGACACACATAGCACTCCTAAGGGCGCCGTCTTGGAGGTATAGTAGAGGAGTAATACAGGGAAACTAACACTCCACTCCACTCCACTCCACTCCACTCCACAAAGAGGGAGGGAAAAAAAGACCAAAAAAAACAACAAATAAATAATAAAAAAAAAACCCATAAGATACGATAACATTAAAAAAGAAAAAAAATTAACTAGCTTTAATAAAAAAAAAAAAATATATATATATATAACATTAATTAACTACCTTAGAAAAAAAAAAAAAAAAAACATAACATTAATTAAATAGCTTCAATTAATAATAAAAATAAAATAAAAAATGTTTACTGATATGATTAATTAATGACACTTTTTTTCTTTCTTTCTCTTTTTCTCTTTCTTTCTTTCGTGCATAAAGGAAGGATATTAAACCTTTTTTCATTTTTATTTATTTTATTTTTATGTATATATTCATTTTTTTTATTTACTTAGAAATTGATTTGTATGTAAAAGGCTATCTCTCTGAATGCCTTTTATCCTCCTCCTCCTCCTACCTCCTCCTCCTCCTCCTCCTCTTCTTCTTCTTCTTCCTTATTTTTACGGTCCATGGAGGTTATTGAGGAGAGAGAGAGAGAGAGAGAGAGAGAGAGAGGAGAGAGGAGGAGAGAGGAAGAGAGAGAGAGAGAGAGAGAGAGAGAGAGAGAGAGAGAGAGAGAGAGAGAGAGAAGATAAATAAAAATGGTAGCTGCAAGATATTCCCCCAAACACAAAGAAAAGGATAAGGAAAAGAGAAAAGAAAAAGAAGATCACGCCTGAATAAAGAGAAGAGAAGAAAAGAAAGATGAAAAAAAGAAAAAAAGAAAAAAAGAAAAGAGAAAAAGAAAAAGAAAAAGAAAAAGAAAAATAAGCAAATGCCAGCAGATAAAGGCGATGCATAGTGGACAAAAGAGAGAAAGAGAGAAAGAGAGAAAGAGAGAGCGAGAGAGAGAGGAGAAAGAGAGAAAAAATAGATAAATAAGATGAAAGACTACAAGGCTGACTGATAAAAGAGGGGAATGGGGGAGAGAGGGAAGGAAGGAAGGAAGGAAGGAAGGAAGGAAGGAAGGAAGGAAGGAGAATAGAAAAACAAATAAATGGAAATGGAAAAATAGAAGATGAAAGGAGAGAGAGAGAGAGAGAGAGAGAGAGAGAGAGAGAGAGAGTGGAGAGAGAGAGAGAGAGAGATGAGAGAGAGAAGAGAGATGAGAGAGAGAGAGGAGAGAGAGAGAGAGAGAGAGAGAGAGAATAAATGAGGAAAACACAACACCAAGGAAGGGGAAAATAATAGGAAAGGAAAATAATGAGAGGAAAGGAAAAGGAATTATATATTTTTTACTTATTTTTCCTTCATCATTGTTTTTTTTTTTTTTCCTTTTTTTCCTTGTTCCTCCTTTCTGACCTTTGCCATTTTCTCTTATTTCCTACGTCCTCTTTCCCCTTATTCTCATTTTTCCTTTCTCTCCTTTTCCCTTCTTTCTCTTCCTCTTCATTTCCTGCTTCGCTTTCATCCC
The DNA here is from genome assembly GCA_036785275.1 of Cancer borealis. Taxonomy (NCBI): domain Eukaryota; kingdom Metazoa; phylum Arthropoda; class Malacostraca; order Decapoda; family Cancridae; genus Cancer; species Cancer borealis. The sequence continues at coordinate 401 of JAXIVD010009432.1, read as the reverse complement.
ATTCTCAATATTCTCATTCCTTCATTTTTTTCCCCTTTCTTCCTTTCCTATCTTTGTTCCTCCCTTCCTCCCTTTCCCTTCATGCATATTCTTTCTCCTTCCTTCCTTTATCATATTTGCTTCTTTTATTCCTTCGCTTTTCCCCTCATCCCTCTAACCTCACTTGTTTCCCTCTCTTTCCCTATTCCCTACTTCTATGTTTCCCTCCCTTCGTTTTTCCTCCTCTTACCTAACTGGAGGGAAACCTTCACTAAAAACACAAGGTAATATAACACACGCAGGTAAATACAGGTAAATTATAGGTAAATAAAGGTAAACATAGGTAGAGTAGTATAGATAAATTGGGTTTTGAGTAATAGTTATGATGGTAGTAGTAGTAGTAGTAGTAGTAGTAGTAGTAG
>JAXIVD010009431.1:7500-15434 GCA_036785275.1 Cancer borealis | reverse complement strand
GTAGGTTAAATTCTATTAAATTGAGAGTTGTTAGATTAAGTCAAGTTAAGGTAAGATATGTTAAGTTAAGATGAGTTAGGTTGAATTAAGTTTTATTTTAAGTTCAATTCAGTTTTGTTCAGATAAGGTTACTTATATTAATGTAGTGTTAGGTTGGTTGAATGGTTACAAGGATTCACGCAGCTTGTATTGTTATGTTATGAATGTTAAGTTAATTAAGTTCGTAGTTAGGTTAAGTTAAGTTTATTTAGTGGCTGAGAAAGTAGATATTATTACTATGTGTGTGTGTGTGTGTGTGTGTGTGTGTGTGTGTGTGTGTGTGTGTGTGTGTGTGTGTGTGTGTGTGTGTGTGTGTGTGTGTGTGTGTGTGGATGAGTAATAAGGTGAGTAAGACAGTGCTTAAACGTAATGAATACGAATAATGAGAGAGTCTCGGATGTGTGTGTGTGTGTGTGTGTGTGTGTGTGTGTCTGTGTGTTCATGTGTGTTTTCGTATGTGTGTGCATTGTGAGTCATAAACTGAAAATAAGTAGCCAAAGAGATGAAAGAATCTTAAATCACCAGTAAGGTATTTCCTCCTTCTCCTCCTCCTCCTCCTCCTCCTCTTCTTCCTCCTACTTCTTCTCCTCTTCTTATGCTTATCTTCATCCTTATATACTGTAGTTCCAAAAATTCCCACAAACTTCCTTCATATCACTAAAAAAATATATATTATCCTACACATAAATATTCGAGGCGTCACTATATGTAAAAAAAGTAAGCATACGCCAAATAACGGGTAAGAGGCAGTCCATCTTAGCCTCCATCAACCCTATTGTGATGTAAACAAACTTCTTCTTTTATATTCCTTGGTTAATCCTCCTTCAGGCAGTACCTATGTGTGTGTCGGGCTGGGGAGGCGGCAGCCGTTAGCGTGTGGGACGTGGCGGGGAGGAAGCGTCTCCGGTTCTTAAGCTGCGGGGAGATGGGAAGCGAAGGTTACGTATCCGCGGCGTTCAGTCCGGATGAACAAATGGTGGCAGCGCAGGGAGGCGGACCGGATTGGACGCTTGTGTTATTTCTATGGGAGAAAGGCAAGGTAAAAAGTCTCTATCTCTCTCTCATTATCTCTCTCTCTCGATGCGTGTGTAATAGTTTCTCATTACTGTATCTTCTCCAGGTATTTTCTGTGTTACGTCTAAGTGACACTCCAGGTTAGGTTAGGTTAAGTAAGTCTAACTCTGTGTATGTACAAGTTCCTCATGACTGTATCTTCTTTAGGTTTTTTCTGTACTATATCTAAGTGACACTCCAGGTTAGGTTAGGTTAGGTTAGGTTAAGTTAGGTTAGGCTAGCTCTGTGTGTGTACAAGTTCCTCATGACTGTATCTCCTCCAGGTGTTTTCAGTGCTACGTTTAAGCGACACTCCTGGTTTGGGCCCCGTGTCCTCACTATGCTTTCACCCGGAAGACTGTGGGGTGCTGTCCGTGGTGGGGGAAAGGGTGCTCAAGCTGTTTCGACTCAATGATAAGCTGCTGAAAACGTGGGGCTACCAGGGGGGACTCAACCATAATTGTCAGTGTCAGGTGCGTAATGATGATGTGATGATGATGATAATAATAATGATAATGATAGTGATGATGATGATAATAGTAATAATGATAATAATAATAATGATGGTGAAAATATACAGTAGGGAGTATACAAAATGATGCGTTTGAGAAATTAATTATAACAATGATAAATAATAATAGTTGTGTGTGTGTGTGTGTGTGTGTGTGTGTGTGTGTATTCGATCGCTGGTCTTATCTCTACGATTACTGACTTCTTATCGGTTACTTTGGCGGTGTTAGTTGTGATAACGGTGATGATAATAATTAATGATGATGATAATAATTGTGACGAGGATATTAAAAACTGTAATGATAATGATGATAAGTATACTAATGGTGATGATGATAACAATTAGTAAGAACGATAACAGTAAAGTAAGTATAACAACGTTGATAATGATAATGATGATGATGATAATAATAATGATGATAACAATGATGATAACAATGATGAAGATGATAAATATAATAGATTGTTAGTCATAATGAAAAAAAAATCATAAGAATAGAGTGAAACATGCTAACAATAATAACGATAATAACAATGATGATAATAATTAGTAAGAATAATAACAATACACATGCTAACAATAACTATAATAACAATAATAATAACAATGCTGATGATGATGATGAGGATGTCTTGTGCCCAGGTATGGAAGGACCACCACACGCTGCTGGTGGGAACAGAGTCTGCAACGGTGTTACTATTAGAGGAAGGTGAACTGAGGACAGAGCTACACATCACACACCCAGACTTACAGTGAGTGTTATAGAGAGGTGACCTAACTCTATCTCTAACTCTAACTCTAACTCTCTCTCTCTCTCTCTCTCTCTCTCTCTCTCTCTCTCTCTCTCTCTCTCTCTCTCTCTCTCTCTCTCTCTCTCTCTCTCTCTCTCTCTCTCTCTCTCTCTCTCTCTCTCTCTCTGGGACATCGAGGAAGAATGTAAAGTAGTTTGTAAGTTCAGAAAGCGTTTATTTATTTGTTTATTTATTTATTTATTATCAGGAAATCGGATTTAATTAAGCTCAGAAGGCGCTTGTTTATTTATTTATTAATTAATTATTCTTATATATACCTGTATGTATATGTCTCTCTCTCTCCCACCCCCCTCTCTCTCTCTCTCTCTCTCAGGGATAGCGATAAGCGTGTTCCCAGCGGCGGGGGCGTGGCAGGGAGCGTGGGCGTGGCGGGGGGCGGGGGTGGGCGTGCAGCCGGGCCCCGCCACCGTCGCGTCACGGCCCTAGCGGTGTTCAACAGTGGGTTCCTGTGTGCGTGTGGACCTGATAAGGTGTTTGTGTTCCAGAAAAGTGATGATCCTAATGAACACTTCTTCCAGGTGGGTGTTGTGGTTTTTTTTTTTTTTTTTTTTTTTGTGGGTTAAATAAAAATTAATATAAAAACTAAAAAAAATAAAATAAAAATAGAAAATTATGAATATGTATATGTATGTGAATTTTTTTTTCGGGGGGTGTTCAAGATAAAAAAAAAATAAATAAATGAATGAATAAATCAATAAATTAAATATATACATGTGTGTCAAGTGGTTTTTGTGGGTTCAAAATATATAAATAATTAAATAAATAAGAAATAAAATAAAAAAATATATATATATGTAAAGTGTTTTTAGTGGATGAATATACTACTACTACTACTACTACTACTACTACTACTACTACTACTACTACTACTACTACTATTGTTTTTTTTCTCTCTCTAATTAGTATTTGGATTATTCTCTCCTTTTTCGTTCTGTATTTTTTTTACGTATTAGAAAAAAAAGTCGTCTGGCGTTTTTCTTTGTCATACGTTTTTTTTTTCTCATTATTTTCTCTTTTATCCCTTTACTTTTTTTTTTGTCTGCTTGTTTTTTTCCCCACATTGATGAGTGTGTGTGTGTGTGTGTGTGTGTGTGTGTCTGTGTGTGTGTGTCTGTGTGTGTGTGTGTGTGTGTGTGTGTGTGTGTGTGTGTGTGTGTGTGTGTGTGTGTGTGTGTGTGTGTGTGTGTGTCTAATTGGGTCTGGTGTACTTATTCATTATATTTGTTTATTTGTAATTAGCCTGTCTCTCTCTCTAACACACACACACACACACACACACACACACACACACACACACACACACACACACACACACACACACACACACACACACACACACACTGTTGACTTACCTACCTTCCCTCTATGTATATATAACTAAAACACTGTATATAGAATGTGTTATATAACAATGTATATAATTGGATAACTCTACATGTATACGTGTGTGTGTGTGTGTGTGTGTGTGTGTGTGTGTGTGTGTGTGTGTGTGTGTGTGTGTGTGTGTGTGTGTGTGTGTGTGTGTGTGTGCGTGTGTTTTACGTATGTGTGTCTATATGTGTGTGTGTTTACGTATGTGTTCATAAATTTCAATCTATTCTGTTCTTACTTGAAATGGAAATAACTAGAATTATGGTCAATAAACACCTACTTACACTTACTAACTTACTGTGTGTGTGTGTGTGTGTGTGTGTGTGTGTGTGTGTGTGTGTGTGTGTGTGTGTGTGTGTGTGTGTGTGTGTGTGTGTGTGTGTGTTTTCTTTGCAGCGTTACGTGCTCCGCCTGTGTGAGCCTAGTCCTGCCTCGCTAGTGAGTGGACGGGGCCAGCACACCATCACCACCCTCTCCCTATGTCCATCGGAGAAAACTATAGTAGCCGCCACTCACACCAACCAGATCTTCGTCAACCCACTACCCACCCTTGAAGCATCGACTGTGAGTGTGTCTGGGTGTTGGGGGAGGGGGGGGCGGAGGAAGGGGAAGCGTGGGGAGGTGATTGTGTGCGTTTTGGGTGGGGAGAGGTGTTTGTGAAGTGAAGGTTAGGCTCTCTGTTTCTGTGTTACTCTCTCTCTCTCTCTCTCTCTCTCTCTCTCTCTCTCTCTCTCTCTCTCTCTCTCTCTCTCTCTCTCTCTCTCTCTCTCTCTCTCTCTCTCTCTTGACTATACGAATTATGAATTGATACTTCCTCCTCTACTCTTTCCTCCTCCTCCTCCTCCTCCTCCTCCTCCTTCCTCCTTCCTCCCTCCCCCTCCTTTCCTCATCATCATCATCATTCTCTATCTTCCTTCCATCCTCATCCTCCTACATCCTCCTCCCTCCTCCTACATCGTACATACGTTTGCAACATAACGTGCTTTAAACGTTCTATTATATTACTTATTAATGTATAAGGAGTCCACAAATTTTCTACATAAACATTTCATTATAGGTAAATAAATACATGAATGAATGATTAAATGGAAAACTATATGTGCTAACGTAACACTGAAATGCAAATCGTTCTAGAATTACGCTATAGCGGCTATAGCGTAATTCTAGAACCATTATATATATATATATATATATATATATATATATATATATAATATAATATATATATATATATATATATATATATATATATATATATATATATATTATATATATATATATATAGAGAGAGAGAGAGAGAGAGAGAGAGAGAGAGAAAGAGAAAGAGAAAGAGAGAGAGAGAGAGAGAGAGAGAGAGAGAGAGAGAGAGAGAGAGAGAGAGAGAGAGAGAGAGAAGCATGAGAAAAATTAGAATATCAATAAGTATATGTATAGTTTTATATATATATATATATATATATATATATATATATATATATATATATATATATATATATATGTATATATAATAACATGATCTTATGATAGGCTATACTGAGTATGGCTTATTATAAGATCATGTTATTTTGAGGTTATATCTATCGTAATCCATCCTGTTAATACAGACTGTTATGTGGTTTTGCTTGTACTACGTATTGTACCTATACGAATGAGGGGTCCACAAAACGTTTTAATGCAGCTTGCCCTTGCATTTATACCCACTGTCCAAGGGAAAAATATCAGTCTAAACTTTCTCCCGGTTTGCCAACGTACTACGGATCCCGCTGGTGTGTCAGCTATTATACCTCCCGCTTGTCAAACATCAACCACTCATAAGCAAGTACACCATCATGTACCTGCATGACCCAAGCACGAATGTGGATATAATGCCACTCCATGACAACCATCCAGTCACGATGCAACCCAACAAACTGCTGCTGCCGGAACCAACTGATCCGTGGTTGATGGATCAAGCTGGAATCTCTAACACTCTGTTGAACGTCAACACTTGGAACAACACTCAACCTTTGGGCAGCCTTTCACCAGACTTGGAGAAGTTACCCAAAAACTCCTTGTATCGCCACCATGTAGATGTTGCTCTCTACACAACCCAGGTAACAAATAACCTTTCCATCTGTATCAATGTATTACTATACTTATCGATATTGTATTTATGATGTGCACGTTTAGTGGGTGAACTTATTGTAAGTAATGTTTATTTTATTCTAGAATGACGACAGTTTAGGCGACATGGGAGGTGTGGAGTTTGACCCTCAGGTGAGCACGCAACCACCAGACAACATCACCTCCAGTCAAGCCGCATGTATGCCCCGCCTACCGTCACCCACACACCTCAACACCGTTCCATCCACACCTAGCTCAGGACTGTAGCGATGTCAAGAGACAACGCAACAAGGACACGAACAACAAGTCGTCACAAAAGTACGGGGAAAAAAGAAGGCACAGAAGATAAATTGCCAAGAAAACGAAAAGAAAGAGGAAAATATTAATAGTGTGTTGTGTAACAAAGCGAAGGGTTACAGAAGCTGAGGGATGATTTTGAAGCTTTTCGAAAAATTCTTTTTCCGAACATATGAATAATTCTTTGGCGTCAGGACACCCAATCCTATACCCTGCTACTGTTCATCCTCATGTATAAGTCATGTATGAGTCCTGATGTGCAATGCATAGTTATCCCCCTTGCACACCAGCACACTGATGTTCGCCACTTGTTACCCTCGCAGGTGACCTGGTTCAAGTTTGTCTGGCCAACAGACTAAGGATAAGAGACTATAAGGATGGTCCTCTGTGCAACCTTCTCTTCTCTGACTGTCCCTTCCTTTTCAGTTGTTCCCTTTATGATTGCTGTATAAACCTCTCTATCACCTTCTCCCTTGCCCTTCAAAGTCTTTTCGGTCTAATAAGGCGATTTTCTTTTAATTTTCCTAACTCCTTAACCTTAATCTTATGCTGGAACTAGCATAGCTATTTAATGTACAGAACTTTCCTCACACTTATAAAAGGAACTGATGTTCCTTATACTATTAGGCTACATGTTTCAGTACCTGAGATGATCATTGACACCCATAAGCTAGCAAGTATAGGAATGTGCACAATGGTATTATGACATTGATGAATGTTAATTACTTGAATAGTCCAATGTGGAATACAGCTGCCAGATACCTAGTTTTTATCTGCTTGATACGAGACTGAACACATGAGAGTAAGTGAATAGTTTAGAACACCAGTTCCTTAATGCAGTCTCGACTGCATTTCCATGTATGTAAATAAAAACTAAAATGACCAGCCAGGGTGGGCTTCCAACAGTAATGTAAGACTGCTGTTGCCAAAACCTTCTGTAAGGATTATGTTAAGATTCAGTGATGGAGTTTATTTTATGCTTACCACGTTCTTTAATTGATAAATGATTGAATTACTGTACTCTGTTCATAAACACTTGCAAAACATACGAAATATATGTTGTGTTAGTAGTCAATTATCCATGATGTGTGTGGAGCTAGGACCGAGAACTAGGTAAAGGGTTCTCCAGATGACGTCAGCTCACCACCGTGACGTCATGAATTCATGACGTTTCAGCGGACCATCATCTGTAGTCTCATCCTTGGGCTCAAGGACACAACGTTCCTTGCCAAACAGAAGAGCAAACTAAGAGCTCCTCGTTGCCTTGCTGGCCAAAAGAGAAGTTGAAGAGGCGCTCTGTAGAGAGGAAAGTGTATGTACATCCCATATTATCATCAAGAATGGACACAGGAGTGCATCATACACTTTTAAGTTTGAAACAATGCTTTACAGTGAGTGGCGGCAACTGCGAGTGTCCGCCACACGTTATGGAAATGAGACCCCGAAATATTAGTTGTCTGGTCGGGACACTGCAGTGACCTCGTATGAAAGGCTCCATTGGCTCCGTTTGGATGGTGGTAGACACCAGTGTCCTCGTGTGCAAGGGAGATTGGATAACAGATGACAGTTGCAGTAAAAATTAATCTGGAACTCCAGACCAGTGTTACTACAATACCGAGTAATGAGTGAGAAAGTATTGTGTGAGGTGATGATAAGAATGGTGCTCACTCAGATAACAATATTTTCTTGGTTTTTGGACGAAGATTAGATACTGATTTATGCAAAATATATATTTATATTCCGTATAT
>JAXIVD010009431.1:0-5000 GCA_036785275.1 Cancer borealis | reverse complement strand
CGGGGGAGCGTCTTGTGCCTACCTCGCCACCACACTCTCACTGGACGGCAAGGCGACTGTACTGGCGGGAAACGAGACAGGATTCGCAGAGATCACAGGTGGTCAGGTAAGATAAGAGATGAGATAAAAAGATGAGGCTGGGATAGAGGAGTTGTAGGTGTAGGTGTGTGTGTGTGTGTGTGTGTGTGTGTGTGTGTTCTTCAGCAGTCCTCTTCCTCTTCCCCTCTCTCTCTCTAATACGTACAATCCTCCTCCTCTTCCTTCCTCATACATATAACCCTCTTCCTCTTCCTCATACCTACACTCGTCATTCGTCCTTCCTCATCCTCACATCCTTATCCTTCCTCCTCATCTCTCCACGTGCAGTTGGTTCAGGAGATGGTGTGTGAGGGTGAGGGCGGCGTGGTGTGCGCTGGCCTGGCTGCCGTTAAGACTCTGCTAGCGTTGGGCACTTCGAAAGGACATCTGCTCATCAATAAATTCCCGCTACACATGGCCCCGACCTGCTTCACACCCGTGCCGGCCCATGCAGCCCCTGTGGTTAAGGTGAGGGGGTATGGGTGGGAGGGAGAAGGTGTTTGGAGGGAGGGAATGGGTGTGGGTGTGTGGGGGGGGTGGAAGGGTGTGTGTTTGGGGGGGGGTGGAGGGAGGGGATGTGTGTGTGTGTGTGTATGTGTGTGTGTGTGTGTGTGTGTGTGTGTGTGTGTGTGTGTGTGTGTGTGTGTGTGTGTGAGAGAGAGAGAGAGAGAGAAGAGAGAGAGAGAGAGAGAGAGAGAGAGAGAGAGAGAGAGAGAGAGAGAGAGAGAGAGAGAGAGAGAGAGAGAGTAATATTTGTTTTCCAAAGTTGTAGGTATTGTTTATTTTGTATTTTATTTTTGTTTTGTCTCTATCTATCTATTTATTTTTCTTTCTTTCTCCCTTTTTTCTTCTCTCTTTTCTTACTTTATTTTTTTTTCTCTCTCTCTCTCTCTCTCTCTCTCTCTCTCTCTCTCTCTCTCTCTCTCTCTCTCTCTCTCTCTCTCTCTCTCTCTCTCTCTCTCTCTCTCTCTCTCTCTCTCTCTCTCTCTCTCTCTCTCTCTCTCTCTCTCTTGAAGGTAGAAAGGGAATTATTTTCACTTTTTTTGTATCTTTTAAAGGGACACATTTACTCTCTCTCTCTCTCTCTCTCTATCTATCTATCTATCTATCTATTTCTCTCTCTCTCTCTCTCTCTCTCTCTCTCTCTCTCTCTCTCTCTCTCTCTCTCTCTCTCTCTCTCTCTCTCTCTCACCACTACCCAGGTGTTGGTGACTGGTGACGAGGGTCGTGTGGTGACGTGTGGTGGTGACGGTGTGGTGGTGGTGTGGTCCGTGCTGATGTGGATGAGAAGTCACCGGGGTTCGTGGCCGCCAGGGAGCGACTTCAAGACCTGCCTGACGTACCTGAGATGATGGTGGCGAGGACAGACCTACAGGTGTGTGTGTGTGTGTGTGTGTGTGTGTGTGTGTGTGTGTGTGTGTGTGTGTGTGTGTGTGTGTGTGTGTGTGTGTGTGTGTGTGTATGTATGTATGTATGTGTTTGGTTAAGTGTGGTTTAGTCTCATTTATTTTTTACGTGATATGACAATTAATCGGTCACTCTTTTTAACTTAACCTAACCTAACCTACACTAACTTAACTTAACTTAACTTAACCAACTTAACTTAACCTGTCTCTAACCTAACTTAAACGTAACCCAACTTTCCCCCGCAGCAAACCCAGCACCGTCTAGATGAGCTTGAGGGTCGCGTGTCCTACTTAATGAGGGATAAGGAGGTCCATCTTAATCTCCAGCAGCAGGAGTTCGCTGCCCAACGCGAGGCTCTGTTAGCACGGCACCAAGCAGCTCTAGACCGTCTTAATGCTACTATACTGGTAAATACATCATCTTTTAGCTACTTACTAACCCTTGCCTTTCTACTCCTTCTCTTTCTTCCTGTCTAACCCTGTCCCTTTCTTCCCTGTCTAACGTTTGTCATTTCTCTGCTGTCTAATCCTTACCCTTCTCTTTCTCTTTCTTCCTGTCTAGCTTTTATCTTTTTCCTTTATTTAACTTTATCATCTCCTCTCCTTGTCTTTCTCTTTCTTCCCTGTCTAGCCCTTCTCCCCTATTAAATAATTCCCCTTTCTCCCCTGCTTTCCCCTGTCCCTTCTTCCCCTGTCTAATCCTTGATTCTAGGACCAAAGTACGTATGGAAATAGTTCGTATGCATAAAGTTCGTACGCAGTTGTTCGTAAGTAAATGTTCGTAAGGGATAAGTTCGTTTGAAAAAGTATGTACCAAAAAGTTCGTACGCTAAAGTTTGTATGCAGATGTTCGTATGGTACGTATGTAAAATATTCATAACGACCTAACCTAACCTAACCTAACCGATCCTAACGCGACGAACATTTTTCTAACGAACATTGGCACGACGAACATTTAACCTTACGATTTTTTTTCCCATTACGAATTGTTTTACATTTTTGCCATGACGAACTTTATACCCTACGTACTTTATCCTGACGTACTTTAAGCAAACGAACTTTATCTTACGAATTATTGCCATACGAACTTTTTCGTATGACAGCCTCGTAAGGGCCAGTAGGCCTGTTGCTGTTTGTTCTTCCTATGTGTTCCTATGTGTTCCTCCTTCTTGGCCTTCTTCAGGAGATGGGTAGGGAGCGTGAGAGCCTGGAGCAGAGCCACACCCACGCCCTGGAGCAGGTCACATACGCCCACCAAGGAGAATTAGCAAACCACCAGCAGGAGTTGAGGAAAAAACTACTTTACGAATATTCGAAGCAAGACAAACTGGAGACCTCACTCAAACAAATGCAACTCACGCTTGATAGGTGAGTGGTGGTGGTGAGTGGTGATGAGTGGTGGTGAATGGTGGTGGTGAGTGGTGGTGAATGGTGGTGATGAGTGGTGATGATGAGTGGTGGTGGTGGTGGAGTGGTGGTGGTGGTGGTGGTGATGGTGGTATAGTATATGCAGCTGATTTCGTGAGTCTTCTACTGGTTGACTGTCATTGTGTCAACCCCCGCCAGTGTACATCCAGCGGCCGTCAGGAGTGTATGTATCATGAATCATAGGGTAAAATAAACTTAATTATCAGATAGGGATAGGCTACTTTAAGTACTGTTACAGGGTTCCATACTGTTAAATAATGTTTGCTAAGCCTAGGAGTGGAAGGTCTTGAATGTGGTCAGCCTGCCTGGGTGTCGCTAGCTGTCTCGGCAGCGACTAACATATCTCACATCTCTCCCAAAGATATATTCCGTATACACGCGGACAATGTAATATCTGATAACACTGAGAAACATAGAAAACTCAATACAATAACAAACAGTAAGCCAAGTACATTTGCCCCTCAAGCTGGAATAAGTCTGGCGTAGATAGACAGCGGTAGGATAGACGAGTGAGTGTGTGGGAGGTGGTGGTGAGGGGAGGAGCTAATCTAACATCATATATATATCTGAATAGGACTTATAATAACAGTATTAGTGTATGGAACAGTAAAAGAAATGTAGAAGTATAATATGAAAACGCTACGAGACATAAAATTACTTCCTAAGCGAGAAATAATATGAAAATAAAATAAGGCGAGAGTGGGTGGCGAGGGGGAGTTATTATGTATATCTCGTGTCGCAGAGGCGGACTGACAGCTGACACAGTTTATGTTAAGCAGTCAAAGTGGTATGTCACGCACCGCTCTGATCCTTACTGCCTAACACCCAAACTTATGAGTTCCTGTTGACCGATCAAGACCTTTCGGTGGTCACAAGAGGAGTAAAATTGGCCCAAAAGATGAAGAAAATCAGCCAGATCTGCCTGCGTCCATAGCTCCGGTCCTGAGAAGAATTATCAATAGGAATTCATAAATTGTGTTACTATCCTTGAAAATAGAGTAGGGAAGGCGAGGCTTGGGCGGGAGAGGAAGGGAGAGGGAGATGACATTAATAAAACTAAATGTCACTTATAATCACAATATTAGGACATGGAACCATAAGAGAAATGTATAATGTATAATATCAGAAGGCTACAGAGGCATGGTGTTGTATTCTTAACTACAGGAAGGTGGAGGAGGCTGAGAGGAAGACAAGGAAGAGTGGTGTTGTGAGGGTGTTGTGGTGTTGTGAGAGTGTTGTGGTGTTGTAATGATGTGTTGCTTCTCATCTACAGGAACGTGGAGGAGGCTGAGAGGAAGACGAGGAAGGAGCTACAAGACCGTCTGAAGCAGCAGGAGGAGGTGGTGGAAAGGTTAAACACTGATCTAGACAAGGTGAGACGTAGTACTACACTCATTTTCCCCTCATTTTCCCTCCCCCATCATTTTCCCCTCAGTTTTCCTTCACTTTTCCTTTACTTTCCCTTCACTTCCCTAATTCTTCCCCTCATTCCATCATTAATCCCCTTATTAATTTCCTCATTTTTTCCCCCTCATTCCTCTCCTAATTTTTCCCTCATTTTCACATTTCTTTCCCTCCATTTTCCCATATTTCCCCTTATTCCTCCCTTTATTCCTTCCTTCCTTCATCTCCTTCTTTACTTTTTTGTTCTCTCCCTCTCAATTATTCTCTTCTTCCCACGCCCTGTCAACTGTCTTTCCCTCCTTCCTTTCTCTCCTCCATCCCTTCCTTCCTTCCCACCATTTGCTCTCTCTCTCTCTCTCTCTCTCTCTCTCTCTCTCTCTCTCTCTCTCTCTCTCTCTCTCTCTCTCTCTCTCAACCCTCTACCTACCTACCTTTCCCTCCTTCCTTCCTTTACTAATAATCCTTTACCTCCCTTCCCTCCTTCCCTCCTTCTCAAACCCTTACCTTACATCATACCACTCTCCCTTCCCTTCCTCTCCTTCCTTCCCACACTCACCCCTCCCTCATCTCCCTCCTTCCTCTCCTTCCTTTCCTCCTCTCTCATTTTCCCTCCCTTTCCTCTCCTTCCTTCCCAAACCTACACTCTTATAATCTCTATTAGTCTCCTTTTCTCATCTCCTTCCT
>JAXIVD010009430.1:10000-12500 GCA_036785275.1 Cancer borealis | reverse complement strand
GTGCATGTAAATAACAAGAAAAGGTGGGGTGTCGGCAGGTGGGTGGCAGGTAAGTTGGAGATAATTAAGTAAATGAGTACGTCTAGATATAAATATAGAGGTTCATAGGAAGGGGAGGGTAGGAAGGTACATTTTGAAGAGACAGGTGAGAGAGAGGGAGGTAAGGCCAGGTAGCGAGCGAAAGGGAATCAACCCGCTGAACACCTGTCTAAGGAGGGAGGGAGAAAGAGAGAGAGAGAGAGAGAGAGAGAGAGAGAAAGAGAGAGAGAGAGAGAGAGAGAGAGAGAGAGAGAGAGAGAGAGAGAGAGAGAGAATAAAGCTGTTACGGTTTCCTCTCTCTCTCTCTCTCTCTCTCTCTCTCTCTCTCTCTCTCTCTCTCTCTCTCTCTCTCTCTCTCTCTCTCTCTCTCTCTCTCTCTCTCTCTCTCTCTCTCTCTCTCTCTCTCTCTCTCTCTCTCTCTCTCTCTCTCTCTCTCTTCTTCTTCTTCTTCTTCTTCTTTTTCTTTTTTGCTAAGTATAATTACTGCACTATCTTAATTTGTGTTGGTCTAAAGTTTTACACTACAGTAGCTTCACTTACTTGTATTGTACAAGTATGGTCTTTCACAACCGTTAGTATTACAGTACACACCTGTATCAATTCCTGCAGCTGTAGCTGACGAGTTTATAGGAATGTTTCACTGTATTTAGAAAGGTAATCGGACAGAAATAATCTGTTTTAGCGTTAATGAATGCTACAATATTCGCAATGGTTGTTTTAGGAATTCTCTTCTAAATCTCCCAAGCTGTTTGCTTGCCAAGTCAGCTTCACATTCAAGGCAGATAAGAGTCAAACAATGCATAATGGCTTTGATGTAATACACAAATTACCTTAATTTTATAGTCGATATCTGAAGAGAATATATTTTGGTGATTATGTACTATGAATACTGATTTTGACATATATTGATATGATCTTTGGAGCACACAAATACACATTACAGAACGGGTATAAGCAAGGTTTCAGGTTAAGACGGTTAATTACGGCCCGCGAAGGAGATAATGATGCCACTGTGGCTTTGACATCCGCCATCTTATACTGCTGAAAGACCGTACTATACGGTGCCACCCAGAACAACACGTTGTACTACTTTTGCATCCCACCATGCTGGTGACCTGTCTACCAAGGAAAGCAAGGCAGTACATGACAGGAGAAAAATGTCTCCATCAGCTTGGAAATGACCTCAATCAGCGAGCCAGGAATGCTTTTCCTGCCAGTCAGGTGGCGCACCCCAGCAAGCTGGTGCCGTGCACACGTCTGTCACTGCTTCCCGCCCCATTTCTCGTGGAGGTAGGAAATGCCGCTGGCCAAACCAGTAGACAGGACTGATTTGTGAAGGTGCAGCACCCCTCCTGTTATGGGTGACAGCGAGACATGTCATGCCATGGGTGGCCGCACCGGCAATACATTTCTGACTCGAGCAGGAAACAAGTTTCCTTTTTCTTTGATCTACTTGTCTCAGGCATTTCTATACCGTGACAGAATGACAATGAATGATCCTTTGCCTCATTTTCTGAAGTGTTATTCTCTTCCGTCGGAAAATTATTTGTGCAAGAAACTTCTCTCCAATAACTGTATACAGTTATTGGAGAGAAGTACTATAGTATTTCCATTCGTTGTGAAATTTTGTCCATGGTCATGAATTCAGTGTCATGACAATATTTCTTTACCTTGTTGAACGACTCTGTAACCTTGGAATTGGTGTTCCAGATCACATCCCCATTTCTCCTCGAACAAAAAGTATATAGACCTTAACTTATGTAGTATTTTGACACTGTAATACAGGGAGACATCACTAAGAAGTATCATAATCTTTCTTTAAATAGGAAGCACCTTCCCGTTAATTCAACTCATTTAAGTTTGTTTTAAAAGATAATGTCATGCTTACATGAAAGCTGCACAATTATGCGGATTGATGAAGCACAAACACGATTTTATGGCTAAATACTTGGTAATATTTGACACAATTTTTTTTTCACTAAATTAACATAATCATGTACCAGAAGTATTGTTCATGTAACCTTTGCCATAAGCTTTCCTATACTCACAGTAACCATTCTCGTTTCATGTTGTATGAGGTTACTCTTTATATGTGAGTTCCTATGATTTCCATCACGCTTAACAGAAACAAAAGGTTATTGATAAGTGAAAACCTTAAAAAATAACATGAACATTACATCAGCAATGAACCAATGGCGCCACACACCCCAGCAGAACAAGAAACACCTTGAGGAAACACACCCAATGAATTAATTGTAACTAATGCATTCGTTATGCTACATAGCAAAAGAAGACAGGGTTGGGCGTGACGATCACGTGACAAACTAACATGTGTTTTCAACGTGAGAACCAATGCAATACAAAAAATTATATGACTGACCAAGAGATAGGCAAATTTTTCAAAGTCATAATCAAATTTTATTATAAGTATTATAAGCTTAAAAGACTATAATGAAGGCGA
>JAXIVD010009429.1:10000-15439 GCA_036785275.1 Cancer borealis | reverse complement strand
CTCCTCCTCCTCCTCCTCCTCCTCCTCCTCCTCCTCCTCCTCCTCCCTTCTAAGATCCCCCTTTTCTTGCTCCTTTTTTATGTGTTTACAGATGGTCAGGTCCAGATGGAAGAGGTTCTGAACCTTGAACCTTTAGCTATTCTCTAGCCTGTAGTAGGCGTTCTGGCCCCGAGTCTAAATGGTTATATTGGGCTTGAAACCAAAACTTTTCATTGAAGCGAATAATAATGTTACAGTATGGAAAAATAAAATAAAAATAACAAAAACTGCCATATTTGTCTCCATTGGGTAGGATTTTTTTAATTGGAATAGATTTAATTTGTTTTTATGTGTCTCGAATTTTATATGCAATCTCCCCCTACGCACAGATATTCCATAATATATAGACATTTTCTGGAATTTTTTTATTTTCACTAAATGTTTCGTTATATCTCAGTGTTCCAATTATCCTTTTTTGCTTTCTTGTTCTATTTTTTCTTAATGGTTTATATTTATCGAGGGATGTGGGTGAGTGTTGGTATGTTGGGGAGACATTCAGACCACTACAGGGAATCATTCGGTAACATTAGTGAGGTTAGGTTAGGTTAGGTTAGGTTAGGTGAAATAACCTCGACTTTCTTTAACTCGCCTTCACATCTTTGTTATCACTTAAACTTCTGTATAACCTTTTTCTCAATATTTGTTGTAACCTTCCATCCTTCTTCCTTCCTTCCTTCCTTCCTTCCTTCCTTCCTTCCTTCCTTCCTTCCTTCCTTCCTTCCTTCCTTCCTTCCTGCCTTCCTTCCATCCTTCTTCCTTCCTTCCTTCCTTCCTTCCTTCCTTCCTTCCTTCCTTCCTTCCTTCCATCCTTCTTCCTTCCTTCCTTCCTTCCTTCCTTCCTTCCTGCCTTCCTGCCATCCTTCTTCCTTCCTTCCTTGCTTCCTTGCTTCCTTCCTTCTTTCCTTCCTTTCTTCCTTCCTTCCTTCCTTCCTTCCTTCCCTCCTTCCTTCCTTCTTCCCTCCCTCCCTCCCTCCCTCCCTCCCTCCCTCCCTCCCTCCCTCCCTCCCTCCCTCCCATTCCCCCTCCTACTCTTGCTGTTGTTGTTGTTGTTGTTAATAACGAAGTTATTGTTATTATTCCTTCTCATCGTTCTCCTATGCTCTCGTAACTCTCCTCCTCCTCCTCCTCCTCTTCCTCCTCCTCCTCCTCCTCCTCCTCCTCCTCCTCCTCCTCCTCCTCCTCCTCCTCCTCCTCCTCCTCCTCCCCCTCCTCCTCCTCCTCCTCACTTGCATCGAGAAGTTGACCGTGTCTGGAGGGCTTTTATAAACTCTCTACGTTTTATGTCGGTGAACTCAAGTTTTGTCTTAAGAAAGAAATTTCTTGAAGTTTCCTGGATTACATTTTTAAACTGCATAGTGTGCATTATTTTTGTTATGGAGGCAGTTCTAGGAAAGGGAAGTATATGTATCTGCTTTGCCTTACATAATACAGGGAAATGGATGAGTCTCGTCTGGTTTACCAATCCTGAACCATTACTCTGAAAATTAAAGGCATCCATAATGGTTTTTGACGGTTCTTTCACATACAATTACCCACTTACAATTACCCACTTACTTAATAAATCTTATTGCAAATTGAAAAGTGTACAATGCTTATGTTAATAATTTTTCACATATCGGTGACTTAGAAATGGATTTTCGATTTTATGGAGTGAAAATTTCTACGAGAATTAAGGTCGAGCATGTTTTCATTATTTTACTTCGGAAATATTAATCCTACACCAAAGATGCATATAAACAAAGTTATAGAGTTTGATAATGTCTATGTCTATCATCTTTCTAATAAATCCTATAGTTTTGGAGACCATGTAAGTTAAGTTTTGTGGAAAGCGACTGTATTTTCTCCATTCATAGATCTATACTTCCATTCCAATTCAATTTCGCTATAGCACTAAAAAGCCAGCATCGTATGATCCTTCCTTTTTTCACTTTGTTGGGCGATGATGGTTTCCTACAAGCAAAATGCATATAGATGACTTGCACTTGATCAAAGCAATACAACGGATTAGTCATTTGGTCTCCCTATTTGTAACTAAGTACATTGCAACCTACCTCACACAGGGGAAAAACAAATTATCAAAAAGTTTAAATGCTAATAAAGTAAAGCTCCGGAATATAAACAGTTATTATTTCCCGCTCCGTAAACGGTTCAAATTGACGGTGATGGTCAGTATTATGGTACAGTGTCGTCAGGGACTTCATCTACTGTGAATAGGAGAGCGAATTTTAGGATTTAATATCATCAAATATTCTGATTGACAAAGGAAAGTTTTTCTTCCCCTTTAAACATCATTAAATTCGGTTAAGAAACTTGTAATTTTTTTGTAAAATTCATAGATGAACTGACCATTCCGACGGGTTTTGATAACGAAAAATACATGATAGTCAAACATGGATGAACTGAGAAGAATTGGCAGTATGTTTACGAGTATGTATCAATGTTACTTAGAAAGCAATCACAGTCTTACCAATGATATTGTTCTGCCATAAGTGATCCGACGCGAAAATGTAAACAAAGGTGAAAGTCGGGAAAACTAACACAATGTTTCTCTGTCACAACTCTTTCTCTGACAAATAGAACCCTGATTCTAAAGTAAAAATACGCGAATATAACATAACACCACCTAAGTATGAATGATGAAGAAAACATTCAAGTTGACTTTGAATGATATGTAGTATAGTTTTCGTAATCACATGCTCTTTTCTAACCAAGAGTTTGTATAAAAATGAGGGGACACTACTCGTATATCGCTCTCCCTTCACACTGGTCTTGTCGTACGGTGTGAACATGGAAATGCAGTACTGCCCAAATATCTTCAAACATTACCTGTGTTAGCAGCTGTAATTTTTGCAAGAAAATAAGGCAATATATGCCGCCACGATTTATGGTCAACAGGTCCTGAAAGAAAAAGAAAAAGAAAAAAAAAAAAAAGAAAAAAATATATATATATATGTATATATATATATATATATATATATATATATATATATATATATATATATATATATATATATATATATATATATATATATATATATATATATATATATATATATATATATATATATATATATATATATATATATATATATATATATATATAATATATATATATATATATATATATATATATATATATATATATATATATATATGTTTTCTGTTTTTTTTCTTTCAGGAGCTGTTGACCATAAATCGTGGCGGCATATATTGCCTTATTTTCTTGCAAAAATTACAGCTGCTAACACGGATACGTGTGTGTGTAATTATCATTATCATCGTCATCACCATCACCATAGTTACTGTAGTCATCACTATCATCAGTATCATCAATACAATCGTCATTATAATTGCTGAATACCTGGTGTTTGTTCAGATCGTTTGTTGAAAGGTTCTCAACAAAATACACACTACAGAAACACTGACAATATCATTGCTGTTTTTTTCATGAAAATATGTAATCATTTTAACAATAAAACACAAATGTATCAATATTACGAATACCTTTCTGAGGTATATATATATATATATATATATATATATATATATATATATATATATATATATATATATATATATATATATATATATATATATATATATATATATATATATATATTGTTTATGATAGCATACAAAGGTGTAAACGAGAAAACTTCATTTATTCATACTTTTGTAATGTAGATTTAAGAAATGTTACCTTTTTTCATCATTTCGTGTTCGTTTCGTCAAACATTTGAAAGAACTAAGAATAATTTGACATTAGCATGTTTGCCTTCAGATATCAGAATATTAAACAAATACAATGAGTGTAAATACGTTAGAAAATTAAGGAAATGCTGAAATAGATTTCTAGAAAGTTGATTATTCATTGTCAAGTCTTTTTGTTTGAAAATTTCATACAGTGTTGGCTTTGAAAGACTAATAGTTTTGCGGTAAAATGGCATCAAATGTTTTTGACGTAAATGGAGATGAAGGGCATGAGGAAGGAAAGGAGAAAAGTTTTGAGTAAAACAGAGAGATAGAGAGAGAGAGAGTACTTTGGCAGAGGTTGGATCTTGCAACCTTCATGATCGGTAGATAGCCTCCAACAGTATTTAATCACAGCCTCAGTTCTGAGACAGCATCCAATCACACGCCCTCATCCTCTTGCTCAAGGAGGACAGTAACTGCTCCCTGTCCTTAGAGACCTGGACATGGTTCGAACCCACTCCTTGCTGGGTGACAGGCGGAGTCGTTATCACTGAACCACGGGAGCAGTGTGTGTGTGTGTGTGTGTGTGTGTGTGTGTGTGTGTGTGTGTGTGTGTGTGTGTGTGTGTGTGTGTGTGTGTGTGTGTGTGTGTGTGTGTGTGTGTGTGTGTTTATTAATTTTTCTGTGTGAGTGTGTGTGTATTGTGACCAAATATAATCAATAACAATGATATTTGTGATTATTATTGAACACCAGATCACAGTCAATGCGTGATTGAGAACAAACACCAACATCTCATGGTACAAAGCAACACATTAACCATCACTCAAGACTGTCTCCGCGTTGGTCTGCTATGCTAAGTTTGGAGTTCGTTCATTTATACCAAAGATGCTGTAGCTATCAGCAGCACAGATATCAAGGTATGGTTATGGTAACACATGGCGTACCCAATGTCCCCAGCAAGACTGCCGTACCATTCTAGGCTCTTTAATGAGATACTCTACAACTGGGTTTCTCTGTAATCAAGGCTCCACTCGACGTCGATCGCTTCTCGTTCAAGGAATACCCTGCACTATAGCGAGAAGAAAATTAGCACTTCATTCACATATTCCCATGACTAATCGGAACACTAAGCAGACTTCCTAAGTCTAACATCACTTTCAGACGAATTGGAAGTTAGAAAGCAGACACTAAATGGAACAAAAGGCAAAAACCCAAATTTTAATATGTATAACACCACAATCATTTCAGAATGTCGCATGATGTAAAGATTTTTTAGAAAAATGTGGTGATTACTTCACTTATTAGATGTGTGTTGATATATAAGAATGCAAAATGTAGTTTGCATTGACTGCAACATTTCTGGTTATTGAGTAGAGAATATAGGAACTCGGGGAGACTTCATCCCGCCGTCGCAGCCACCAGTGGAAGTTGGTCTCTGGCGGGGCATTTCATGAGCACAGCATTGACAATGGCAAGGATTTACGCTGCCTCCTAATTGCCTTTAGGCCACCCTGCCTCATGCTCCCTGAAGGTAACCTGCTGCTTGGAGAGTTCTAAAGACACAACAGCGCTGGACCACAAGGTTGACTTCTTCCACGTCGTGAGGGTTAAGCCAGATAGTTTAGGAAATATAAATTTGAAAAAGTACATGCTTAGATAACGAACTTAACCTGCCTTCCTTAGTTTTTTGGTGAGGGTGTGAAA
>JAXIVD010009428.1:0-15441 GCA_036785275.1 Cancer borealis | reverse complement strand
GGTGGTGGTGCAAGGCAAGACATGTATTCAGGAGATGAGTGAAGCTGGAGAAGGAAAGAAGGAAAATTTGTAACAGAAAATGTGAATGTCGTGTGGAGGGAAGGTAAAGGGTGAAGGAAGGGTGAAGGAAGGGTGAGGGAAGGGTGAGGGTCGCGAGTGAGGGGTGAGAGGGTGACGGTGAGGGAGGAAGGGAGAGAATCTACTACTTGCAAGGGTGAGTTAGATGGGTCAATAATGTTAGATCAAGATGAATTGAGTCTCCTTGTGCATTCATTTCCTCTGCCTTCCCCTTCTCTTTTACATCCCTCATCCCCTCTCCTTCCTTCCCATCCTCACCCCCATCCCTTCCCGCCGTCCCCCCAAGACACGCCTCGCTCTCCCTCTCCCTCTCCCTCCCTGGGCAAACGTGGGACAAGGTTGCCTATTGTTACGCGTCATAGAAGAGAGAGAAAAAAAATAAATTAAATACAAATCATTACAAAGCTTCAACGTTAAATTAAATCGTGCCTTCCTTCCCTCCTTCCTTCCTTCCTTCCATCAGGTGAATATGCAAGACTTTTAATGCTCTCCTCCTCCCTCCTCCTCCCTCCTCCTCCTCCTCCGCCTCTTCCCCTGAAACTATATTTGCAATACGTGAATATTTTATGGGGTAGAGCGCACAGCCTCTTGTTGCAGTACAGTACGAGTGTGTAATTGCAGTAGGTTTATAAAGCACGTCATCTCGGATTCAAAGAGTGAGGGAAAAGAGAAATGTATCAGCGTAATGATATGACTGTTCCAAGAGGAGGAGGAGGAGGTGGGGGAGAAGAAGAAGAAGAAGAAGAAGAAGAAGAAGAAGAAGAAGAAGAAGAAGAAGTAGAAGAAAAAAGAAGAAAATGAGGAAGAAAAAAAAGAAGGAAGAGGAAGGAGGAGAAAGGGATGAAATATTTAGAACGGAAGGCCAGTGATCTCTCTCTCTCTCTCTCTCTCAAAAAAAAAAATCTTTGGTATCATTCATGGGTTGCAGAAGAAGCAGAAGCAGGAGAAGGAAAAGGAGGTGGAGGAGGTAGTAGTGGGTGGAGGAGCAAGGGGATGAAGGGCGGTGATCTGGCTGTCTTTTGTGTCACGTTGAAGAGGGGTTGGGGTGGAGGGAGGACGCGGCTTATCCCCATTGAGGCTCATTATTGGATTAATGTCTGGAAGCCTTTCTTGGGGGAAGGAAAGCGAATCGGAACGGATGTATGAACGTCTTTTTAACCTGTTCTACCGTCAATCATCCAGGGAAAGGCTAGCTGGATGGATAGATGACCCCCTTGGATGCCCCTTTGGCTGCCCCTCTTAACTGCCCCCCCCTTGGATTGCCCCCCCTTGCCTGGCCCCCTTGGATGGCGCCACGACCCACCTTGACATGGCCTGCCCCCTTCAAGCAACTTAAAATAATTCCCCTTCAATAAATCAAGACAGAATCTTCCTCGATAAGATCATTCTCACTGGAAGGTCGTCCAGTGTGGCGCTTGTGCATGAACGACAGACAGAAGGGAAGGGAAGGGAAGGGAAGGGAAGGGAAGGGAAGGGAAGGGAAGGCTGAGGAAAGGGGAAGGTAAGCGTGTATTTACAAAAGGCATTCATGAAGAGATGGACTTAGTTCGAGGTGAAAGTTTGGAGGGAAGGGAGGGAAGGGTAGGAGGGGGAGGATGGCGAGAAGTGGAGCGGTGGATGAGAAGCGAGGTCACGGAAAGGCTGGAGATGACCCCTGCCGCCCTCACCCTCCCTGCTTCCCATGCCGCCCTCTCTCTCTCTTTCTTTCTCTTTCTCTCTCTCTTCCTCTTCCACCCACCCACCCACCCACCCACCCACCCTCCTTCAGCCTCCACCTCTAACCTTCGTAACTTATCTCTCTAACCACTCTTCTTCCAGCCAATCCTTCCCTCCCGATACTATAGCATCTTCCCTCCGGAGGCCACGATCAGCAAGCCACGGCCTCTCCTCCTCCTCCTCCTCCTCCTCCTCCTCCTCCTCCTCCTCCTCCTCCTCCTCCTTTTCCTTCTCCTCCTCCTCCAACTTCTCCAGCCCTTTAAAGAGGCATCAATTATTCCTTGACGTTATCTTCCGTGATCTGAAGGAGATAATCGAGACTTTGGAGCGAATTGCGGCGCCGCGACCACACCATTAAGTTGTGGCGCCTCGCTGATGCCCGAGGCGGCGCCCCCACTCCCCCCCTTCCCCCCTCCTCCCCCGGCCTACTACAGGTGCGGCAGCGGATGTGTTATGGTGGAAAGTATTGCCCCCCTCCCCCTCCACGTAGTTTGAATGATTTTGTGATTGGTCTAATGTGGTAGTAGTAGTTGCTGTTGTTGTGGTTGTGATATTAGTCGTTGTTTTTTGTTGTTGTTGTTGGTGGTGGTGGTGGTGATGGTGGTGGTAGTGTTGTTGTTGTTGTGAAGAGGAGGAGAAAAGAAGAAGGAAAGGAAGAGGAGGAGACTAAATATTAGAAGGAAAAGAAAAAGTTTTATTCAATTTATCTAATAATATTTCTATTTTCTTTTATTAAATTGTAACTTTTTCGTTTAAGAAAGAATGGAAGGAAGAACGAGGAGGGAAAGGAAAAGGTGGAGGAGGAGGTGGTGGTGGTGGTGGTGGTGGTGGTGGTGGTGGTGGTGGTGGTGAAGAGAAAGAGGGCGTGTGAGTTGAGGGTGAAGAAGGGAGGGGCAGGGCAGCAGAGAGGACGATCCCTCCTCCCATCATCCCATCGCTTCCCATCCCACCCTACCCATCCCTCTCCCTCTCTCCCGTGACCCAGATTAGGGGTGAAAGGCCTACACTCCCCCTCCCCTTCCCTCCTCCTGCTCTCCCCTCTCCCCCCCCTGTCTTCTCCTTTGACATCTTCCCTCCACATCTTTTATAAATCCTAATTCCCTTGTTTTTCTTCTTCTTCTCACACTTATTTGAAGAAAAAATATTTGTGATTGTATTTCATTTTCTTTCCTTCTTATTCTTTTTATTTTAGTGAATGCTTATGTTCTTTCGTTGAGAATTGCCTAGTAAGGTTATTTTGCATTTACCTGTGCCTGCCTGAACCTCTCTCTGCCTTTCTCACCTGACCTTGCTAATTGGATGTGTAAGGTGTTTATTCAGCCCACACCATCACTGTCACCGGAGCCACACCTTCACACTTCTGTTTCACTTTCACTGCACCGTACGTCCTCACACACACTCTCACCCACCCTCAATCACCCTCACTCACCCTCGCACGGCCTCACACGCCCTCATACGCCCTCACACACCCTCACTCACCCTCACAAGCCCTCACTCACCCTCACACACCTTCACCCACCCTCACACACCCTCACACACCCTCATACAAACTCACACACCCTCACTGCCTCGCCATTACCTTCGTCAAACCTTCGCTGGTCATCTTTATCGCCAATAATCTTCCCTCTGTTAAACTCTACTTATCGCTATGTAAATCTTCTTAGTAATTTTGTCTATTTCTCTATGGAAAGATTTACCTTGAGATTATTTTTCGTCTGTAGAGATTGAGTAAATTATTGTGTTTAATCCTAGTTGGGTTTTTTTTTAATGTTAAAGAAATTATAGTCATATGTAAATTTTCTTTATGTAAATATTGTATTCATCTCACTTTCTCTTCATTAATCACTCCGTGTATATAAATGTTGTGTTTTGCAAGTTTTCTCCGTGAAAGTCATGGCTGTAAATCGTGCATATACAAACCCATGAAAACCTCACAGAGTACAACAACCTCGTAAACCCCTTTTCCCAAACCCTCCCTTCAGAGCATCCCTTTGCAAACACACGTGGTGGCGGCCAGTGATCTTGTTGACGTTTCTGGCTCGAAATTGAAGCATCAGGTAGGAATTGGTGATCCTCTTCCTTCATTACTGAGTCTCCTTTTAAGGGGGGAAGGGGTCAGTGGCTCTTATGGAGGAGGAGGGGAAGGGGAGGTCATCGGTCGTTCTGTAGAGCCCCTTCGCTGACCACCTTGCCTTGCAGAAAACATGTTTACCACCGAGTGTGTGTGTGTGTGTGTGTGTGTGTGTGTGTGTGTGTGTGTGTGTGTGTGTGTGTGTGTGTGTGTGTGTGTGTGTGTGTGTGTGTGTGTGTGTGTGTGTGTGTGTGTGTGTGTGTGAGTAAATATGAGTAAGTCGTGAGTAATGGATATGGATGTGGGTGTATGGGTGTATACGTGTGTGCGTGTGAGCGTGTATTAACAAACATATACATACACTCACCATTATAAGGGTGGAGCGGTGGCCTAGTGATAAGTGAGTGTGGCGTGGAGGTGAGATTACAGGATCTAACCCTCTATAAGTTTGCTATCCACTCCCCTTTTACTATCACGAAGTGGATTGAAGGTCCCTCCACGCCTTCCATTACACTGTGCATATACTCCATTACGATTCTCATCAGTCCATGTGTGCTGAAAATTACGTGTTATATAGAAAGGTGTATGTTATTACACACAAAGCCTTTTACCTGCCCTGAGAATGGCCCGTAACACTTCTGAGTCAAACGGAAATATAACTAAACGTAAAAAATACTTATCAATATCGCATGAAACTCCTATTTTATTATTAAAGTATGCGTGAGGAAACTTATATAAGAGCGTTCAGGGATCACCAGTCTTCGTTTTCTATGTGTTAGGGACGGAGAAAGGCAAAGAGAGAGGGTAAAAAAAAGGGTCTGTGATGATGGTGTGGACTCTACTGGACACACACAGATCAAGCCGTTCAAGTCTGTCCTTCTCTCAGAGCAGCAAAACATAATCTACGGACTCCACGATTCGCTCTTCTTCAGGCTCAGGGAAAAGAAAATATGAAGTGAACCGAAGAAAAATATTCCGTCCGTTGTCGTTTGTGTCGCGTTGTGGCTCGACTTCATCCTTCACCCAGAGGAGATTTATACTGGAAACGAGGCCACCAAAGAACCACACGAGGACAGGACACAAACGATGCGTACTGCGAGGCAAAGAAACACACGTCCCGAGGCAACGACAGATTATGGACGTGCCAGAAATCAAAGGGAATGATCAAATATATATTAAAGAAAAAGAGAAAGGAAAACATTAAACTTAGAGACAAATACAAGTAGAAATACGAGAAAAAACATGGAGTAGAGGACGGTACATTAAAGGAAAATAGTGTAGCGAGGTAAACGAGACGTGTATGTTGCTAGTTTTGGGAGGAGGAGGAGGAGGAGGAGGAGGAGGAAGCGATGATTCTTTGAGGAGCAAAAACCAGCTGGCGAGGAATGGCGGTGGTGGTGGGTACAGCTGGAGTAGGAAGAAGAAGAGGAAGAAAAGGAAGAAGAGGAACACAGAGGAAAAGGAGAAGAGGCCGGGGGAGTAACCACGACGCATAAATACATCACAACTGAATGAACACACATATCTAGAAAGAGGAAGACCTGCGAGGAAGGAAGGAAGGAAGGAAGGAAGGAAGAGGAGGAGGGAAGGGAAGGAGAGAAGGATTAAGACAACGGGTGCGAGGACAGGAAAATTACCATCCCTAGGGACTAACTGACCCCTCCTGCAGGCAGCCACAATTACCTGACGAAGGCGAGTCACCAGCATTTACCGAGTCAAGGAGTAATTGCAGGGACGCCATGACACCCACACGCACCATTCCGCCACCACCACCACCGCCACCACCACCACCACCACCCATTAGCCACACATTACTCCCATAAAAGCAATGATCGAGTTATCACGAGACCATCTAAGCTGTCCGCGCCTCCCGTCATCTGTATACAGTCTTAGCCACGTCTTGGTTCTGTGTATGTAACTACCACCACCACCACCACCACCACCACCACCACCACTACTACTACTACTATCATTGTTACTACCTCTGATACTTAAACAACAACAGCAGCAACAACTATTTAACTGCTGCTGCCAGTATCTCGTGAACGCCATTATGTTTTTTTTTTATGCATTTTTTCACGTACTGCCTTGAAATACTTTTGATTTTAATTCCTGGTAATCCTTCTTCTGGTGTGTGTGTGTGTGTGTGTGTGTGTGTGTGTGTGTGTGTGTGTGTGTGTGTGTGTGTGTGTGTGTGTGTGCGTGTGTGTGTGTGTGTGTGTGTGTGTCGCGATGATCTCAATTTGAGCCCAGCGTGTGATGGCACCAGACGAGTATAAGTCACACTAGAGGCACGTCACCACCACCACCACCACCACCACCACCACCACCACCACGACAATGGTCCCCACTGATAACCGACCAGAACCTGCAGCCCCAAAGTCGTGTAACCCTGCAGCCCTGCAACCCCGCAGCCCTGCAGCCCTGCAGCTCCGCAGCCCTACAGCCCCGCAGCCCTGCAATATCACAACACGCCCCTTGCACTTATTAACAAGTCTCCTACCCAGCTGCTCGTGTCGGCGTGGGAAAGGGAGGGGAGATGATGACCGGCCAGAACAACCGGAATACTCAAACGAGGGAGCGGTAGCTTAGCATCGGCAGAGTGGTACGAACCAGAGTGGTCGTGACTCGTGAGCCACCACTACGTGCTGGGAAGACAGTCTAACCTTGGTCGTCATCTTGGTTACATTACTTCCTGTAATCTGTAACTTGCACCTGTAACAAGTAAAATGCACGAAGCCACCTCTGGTGTTTCTCGAGACATAAACCATCACCACCACTACCACCAGCCTGCCTTGTACTCCATTTGCTTGTTTCTTTATGTGTTGTATAATGTTTACTTATATATATAAAGATAGTTTTTGTCTCACTTTCCTCCCTCATTCTCTCTCTCTCCACCGCACAGTCCATGTACACTGTTAAACTACACTTTTTTTCTTCTTCCCACACACTAAAGGATCAGCCTATGTTTGCGTGAGGAAAGATAATGTTAACCAGTGTGTAAGAATGCATTTTAAACCTGATAATATTTTCCTTCATTTCCACCATACTCTTTGCGCTCATTTTTTCCCCATGAAGGAGGAGGAGGAGGAGGAGGAGGAGGAGAAGGAGGAGGAGGAGGAGGAGGAGGTGGAGGAGGAGGAGGAGGAGGAGGAGGAGGAGGAAGAGGAGGGTGAGGAGGCCGTGTTAGCGTGGGCAGAGGTAATGTTTATAGTGATCCCATTTGAAGGCGCTTGTTACCCCCCGGAGCTCCTCTTGGCCGGAGTCGCAATCAGAGTCAGGGTTAATGGGTAACATGCAGGAGGTTTTAAATCACTCGACGATATGCGAAAAATGGTCAGGCATCGACAGAGCATGAACCAGATTTTCGTGATCACCGCTCTCACCTGTAAACTTTTCTTGCATAGTGTATTCGAAGGTAAGGTGAGGTGAGGTGTGTCAGGTAAATAAATACTCAGTGGATACATGGAAACTTATTCTACTATGATTTTCTAGTTCTTCTCCTAATTTTTTTGTGAGTTAAATAAATAAATGTGCAATTATAAACTATTCCACGAGGATGTTTTGCTTCACTACACACACTGGTGACGGATTCTTAGCTCAATAACCTATCTGTAACCTGCATCTTACTCAACATCACAGGCTTGTCTAATGAGCCACACCTTAAGCCATACCATTACACCACATCACCACATCACCACATCACCACCACACATCACCACACTTACGTACCCCAGCATCATCATATACCACACCACGCCACTATCTCCCTTCCTATTCATCCTGCTTGCCCTTCCCCCTTACAAAGCTCCTACCCTCCCCTTCCCCTTCCCCTTCTTACCCCACATCCACGCCCCCCTACCACCCCTGCCTCCACCCGCTGCTTGCCTGTATACACGATCCCTTCCATTAACCTCAAGGGCTGCCCCGTCCTGCTCTCCTCTGCTCCCTGCTCCGCCATCTGTCTTCCCGGCTCTTTGACACGACTGCGAGGTACACAGAATCACTTAGCCTCCTCCTCTCCTTCTCATTTCCTTAACCTCCTCATCCTACTCGTCCTCCTCCCTCTTCTTTCTCCTCCCTCATCTTCCTCCTCCTCCTCCTCCTCCTCCTCCTCCTCCTCCTCCTCCTTCTTCTTCTTTACATCGTCTACCTACCTATCCTTCAATCCTCCTCCCATTTAAGGCAAGGGAGGTATTCTACTGGGTCTTCCTCCTTCCTTCCTTGCTTCCTCACCTTCTCCTCTTCCCTCCTCCTCCTCCTCCTCCTCCTCCTCCTCCTCCTCCTCCTCCTCCTCCTCCTCCTCCTCCTCCTCCTCCCTCCTCTCTCTCAATAACACGACGTGGAAGGGGAAAGCCGAAAAGCCGATACTTCCTCGCTTATGAAAATATTCTCTTTAGTCATAGCTTCGTCGATCCATCTTGGGTTATGAAGGCTCGCGTTTGCTTCTCGCGGGTTGTTAGGGAATCGCGTGCGTGCAACAGAGGGCTAATTAGTTAAGGAATGAATAAAATTGCAGAGTAATGATGGAGAGCCCGACACGACGCCCGCGAAGCCCTTGTTAATAATATCCAGGATGATCGGTGGTGGTGGTTAGGGTGGTAGTGGTGTGTATTGTGTGGTAGATGGTGTTTGTGTTGCGGTCATCTGGTCACCTCTAATGTGGACTGATGACCTAGGTGTGTGTGTGTGTGTGTGTGTGTGTGTGTGTGTGTGTGTGTGTGTGTGTGTGTGTGTGTGTGTGTGTGTGTGTGTGTGTGTGTGTGTGTGGACGGAAATTTCAGGGGACTTTTTTTTCTTACTTTGTACAGATTCTCGCCCTCTCAGCTTCTTTTTTTTCCCTCCACTTTCCAGGAAATCTTAATTGTAAATTCTCTCTTTGCTTGAACTGGCTCACAAGAAGGGCGATTGTAGTGCTTTTATTCTCTCTCTCTCTCTCTCTCTCTCTCTCTCTCTCTCTCTCTCTCTCTCTCTCTCTCTCTCTCTCTCTCTCTCTCTCTCTCTCTCTCTCTCTCTCTCTCTCTCTCTCTCTCTCTCTCTCTCTCTCTCTCTCTCTCTCTCTCTCTCTCTTTTTGTCTCTCAATTAAAGTTGTCTCTAATCTTAATTGTAAATCGAGCAAGTGCAAGTCTTCAAATAAATACTTGTTAACCTCACGTAATCCTTGAAGTAATCCCGTGTTTTTGTTCTGTTGCTTGACGCGGGGAGAGGGGGTGGGAGAGGAGACGAGGGGAGGAGAGAAAGAGAAGAGGAAGAGGATTTGCCATGGAGACGAAGAGGATATTGTGGTGGAGATGAAGTGTCCTTGCATAGAGAAGGACAACAATTTCTCGTAGTGGAGATGAGAAGCCCAAGGAGTAGTGGTGGTGATGGTGGAGAAAGGTAAAAAGGAGACATGCTGTGGAGATGATTACTCAAGGTGTCCGTGATGTCGCCTCAAGATAAGTAAAACGTACCATCGTCTTTGGTGCTGGAGATGAAAAAGATGAGATAGTGCATGAAGGGTGTCTTCGTGTTCTCAGGCAGCTGCTGGTGACGCCGGACCCTAGGAGCTCCCTGTGTGTGGCCAGAACCTTCCCACTCGACTCTTACCCCTCCACATAGCAGCCATAAGGTTCAACAGCGAGTGATTGAATTACATGGCAAACGAGATGACCTTTGCGGCAGGGGTCGGTAGGGGTCACCTTCACTTTCAGGTTGACGAATTTATTCAATCGAGGTGACTGTGTGTGGCACTTTAACCCCTACAGTGCCAGGGTGGAAGGTCCGAGTTAGCGTCTCTTGGCTATAAATCCATCCGTCACGTTTTGCATGGAGTAGATGGACTTTGAGCCTTGTGGTGAGGCGGGTAAGACTTAGCGTCGCAGCGGGAGGAAGAAAGATTTATATTTAATCGGATTTTGCTGTCTGACTGATATTGTAAGCGGAGGTAAGACTGGGCAAATATATTTTCTTTACATAGATGAGAGGTGAAAACGCCGCAATATAACGCACTGACAAAAGACCGACAAAATGTTTTAATCAAGGCGCCTCACGAGACCAGGGACGGCGAGGTGTACTCTCAACCTTTTTTTCCACTTTCCTGTCTAGTTGATTAGTAAGCAAACACCTGAGACTCCTCCAGGTAACTCCGCTGATTACCAAGGTGGAGGAGCATTTGATTACCGATTCTGGAGGGTTTTCTGCCAATTGGACTGTCATTCAGGTTGTCTTGAGCGAGGCGGGGTGTTAAGGAGTGTTTGTGTGTTTGTTGCAAGATACGCAGACTGTTTACCTTCCCCGCACAGGTGAGGGGACTACAGGTGCCCGATGGTCTGATGAGGTGAGGTGAAGCGCCGCTACTCCCCGCCGTGAGGAGTGAGTGGAACAATTTATACTCCGCCTTATTAGCTGTCATCTGAGGTTATCACATATATACACTCAAAGGGGGGTGAGGGCGAGAGGGCACGCACACGCACACACACACACACACACACACACACACACACACACACACACACACACACACACACACACACACACACACACACACACACACACACACACACACACACACACACACACACACACACACACACACACATTTTCGCCTGAATCAGAGCAGAACAGGAGAGCGTGAGGCGATGAGCTGAGATAATCACCGTCTTAATCTACACTTCCTCGTCCCTCCTGGTTGGCTTAAAATCATTTTCCTCCTTCCCTCCTCCTTTTTATATCACCGGATTTATCACAACGCGCGGATTACACGCACCTTACAGATTCATTAGTCAAGCACCTTTAGTCCTGTCGTCGTAACGTAGCTAAAAGGATAAATTCTGAAAGGGAGGAGTTCTTGTTTTAAGTAAATATTCTTGAGTGTTCGTGGGTCAAGTCTCGCCCAGACACCGCCGCGCCGCAAGACTCGTTCCAGCATCCAGCCTCCAGGTTCTCTACGCTCCATTGGGCTGCGAGTGAGGCGTCTCGTCCGCTGAGGGTAATGTGCAGTAAATGTTTTGTTAATTGGGTAATTTGCTCATGCATGTCACACGTCTTGGGTACGAAGCGGCGTTTACCGGTAACGTAGAATTTACCGAACGAGGCACATGGGGTGAGAAGCATCCCGTGGTAGGAAATATATTTGCTTCACGAAACGGTTCTTTATTTTTTCCTTTCCTTCTTTTCATGTGTGGAAAATGTGCCTGACGTGCGCAGTGTCTTGTGTGCTGAGCGTCTCGTGGGTGGAGGGGACGGTTTGCAAAATTATTCATCCAAACTGACTTTCATAACAGCGGCGGCAGACGTCTTACGCACGAAGGGGCAGCCCACGACGTCGCCTTGCCTCGCCACGACTCCTGTGCCGCTGCCGATGTTGCTGCCGCCCTGCGAGGACCCTTGTACTTCTCTGCTTGCATCGATCCTTTAAGACTTCTATTATTATACGTCATTGTGGCGCAAGGACATTCGTGTATATACCCTCCGTTAACACAGCCTTTTTGCTTGCTACTTGTCACCATCACTGTCATCACATCACCAGAACTCCCCTTTACCCACCAACCCCACAGTTACCCCGCCAGAACTCATGCACCTCTGCCACCAAACCTTAATAAGAACTTCAATGTATCCTCTGCCGCCGCTCTACTAGAAGTCTGATGCATTTACTATATTACTGCGCTGCCTTCGTCGCCTCGCCAGGACTCCCGTGTTCCCGCCGCCGAGGCTGCTGGGACCCATATACTTGGTGTTCTGCTGAAACCTAAACATTAGCCGGCCACGCTCCACTGGGCCCAGATAGTTAACCTGTGACACGGAGTACACCCCAGCGGTCACCCTCTCCCTCTTCCCTCCCCCTCACTTCCCTCCCCAGCACCACCCCTCTCTCCCTCCTCGCCATTACCACTCGCCCCGCTGATCTGCCCCCCGTCCCCCCACACCACAACCTGTTAACACGGCTCCCGCGGAGATGAGAAAAGTGGCAACAGAGGCGGAACATGGTACTAACAAAGCATTACAAGTATCATTCACCGTCACCAGCATTAAAAGCGTCGTTTGATAGTCCTAAATTATTATTACTCTGCATGAAACGAAATTCGAACGCACGTCTCACTGGTGCAAGGTTAAACAAGATGCGTGTGTGCGTGTATGTGTGCGTGTGTGTTTGTATATATATATATGTGTGTGTGTGTGTGTCTCTACTAAATTGAGTGTTCTTCTCTAAATCTCTCATCGCCACATAACTTCCATTGCATTCAGCTAGTATACCGAACCGGTTTTCATCTTATATTCTGTTTTCACCATAAACCAGCTTAAAGTAGCGTGTTGCAAACCCTTTCTGTACCAAACAAACTAATACAAACAAAGTAGAAGCGTAGAAACAGATAGAAAGTTATGTTAGAGAAAGGGAGAAAGAGATAGAGAAAAAAAAGAAAGAGGGAGAGAATTATGAGTCAAGTAGCGTTGCAGTAGAGGCGAGCAAGTCAAGGGCGATGGTATTCCTGTGGTGTTGAATAATGTGGTGACGTGCCGTGGGTGTTAAGGTCCGAACAGTAGCTGGTACGTGGCATGCATGAGTGTGTGAGTGTGTGATAAGTGCACCTCACAACACTGACGAACTACTACCATTTGCCTTACCATTGTTCTACTCCTCCTACTACTTCTCTTTCTCTCCTTCCCTTCCTCTTCTTACTTATTTTTATCTCTTCTTTCTTCTGTATTTTTTTTTATTTAGCTTTTTCTCCATTTTCTTTCCCATATCCTGCCTCCTCCTCTTCTTCTTCTTCTTTTTCCTCCTCTTCCTCCTCTTCCTCCTGCTTCAGTTTAATCAGTGAATCTTCTTCTTATCACAAGTCCTGTACCCACGCATTTCACCCATCTCGTTCCTCCCCCCTACCCTTACTTCCCCTCCTCCCCTCCTCTCCCCCTACCTCCCCACATGCCCTCCCTCCTCCCCTCATCTATCCAGCCCCGTACCCACTAAAGCATACACACACACGCACATAAACACACATGCTCACCACCCATCCACCTGACATCCAGTTCTTCCTCTCTCCCCTCACCCTTCCTCCCCTCACCCTTCCTCTCCTCCCCTCCCTTCTCCTCCTTACTCTCCCTCCTGTTCCATTATGTGTACTATCTTTTGTTCCCTCCCTTCCTATGCCTTCTTTTCTTCACCCTTTCCCCTCCTCCCAGCTCTTTTTTCTCCTGTCTTTCTTTTCATTCGCATAACATAAATCAATATTTCAAGCATAGTGTTATTACTCATCCAATTTTTTAGCTAACCATATGTAACCACCAATAGCAGCCTCCCTATTTCACCCATCTACTTACTCATCCACCTACTCATCCACCAACCCATATTCTTCCATTCACCCAGCCACACCCACTACAAAACCCATGCATCACCCATCCACACCCATCCACACCCATCAACACCCTATCACTCCACCTTCCTTCACCCCCTTCACCTCGCTCCTGCCTAGCTCCTCCCCTCTCACTGACCCCAACTGCCCTCCCGCCCCACCCACTGAATGGCCTCCACGCCCTAACCTCTCAGCGGTGGGCGTGGGAACGAGGTTTGGGCGGACTTGCTGGGCGCTCACGACGGTCACGGCTGGACAAGCGGGCTCAGCGGGGACTCAAGGGGTGAAAAGTAAAAGTAAAGTGAGTGTTTATATGGAGAAGATCGTGTGAGTGGTTGTTATAAATGTTGGCTTTGAAAGGAAGGCACTGAACGCGATGGCACAACAAGGAGCGTCATGGAGAGGAAGGAGAGAGGGAAGGAGAGAGAGGAGAAATGAGAAAAATAATAAAGAATAAGATGGCACAACAAGAGAAGTCATGGAGAGGAAGGAGAAAGGAGAAAAGAGAAATATGGTAAAAATTTTAATATATTTATGTGCTACCAGAAGAGGAGTGTAAAGAGAATGTAGAAGTTTGATACAAATGTATACAATCAGACATACTTGGAGGTGGATAGTGATGAAAAGTAGCCATGTTTTAGCCTCACATTGAAGTAGAATTATAGAGTATTAAGGAAGGAAGAGTATAGAAACCCAAGCAAAAAAAAAAGAAAACTGAAGGAGATAAAAGCAGGAAGAACTAAAGCACACCAAAAAAAAAATACACAAGAACATCTTATTGGAACTTACATATAAGAGACAACACAAATAGTACCAGTAATTACCAGGCCAGGAAGCAAAGCGAGGATACTGAAAAAGAATTAAGCCAAAATAGAAGTAACCTGGGTCGTGTGTGGCAGAGTTGGTGTTATTCCATAGCATCTTAGAGTGGAGTGTTCAAAGGTCACGCCACTCACACGTACAGAGACGAACACTAATTCAAGGACGAGGGTATCACTGAGCCATTAACGTGTCATGAGAGAGAGAGAGAGAGAGAGAGAGAGAGAGAGAGAGAGAGAGAGAGAGAGAGAGAGAGAGAGAGAGAGAGAGAGAGAGAGAGAGAGAGAGAGAGAGAGAGGAGAGAGAGAGAGAGAGAGAGAGAGAGAGAGAGAGAGAGAGAGAGACACACAGACACAAACATATAGACAAACCCTTTCCTCCATTCAAGATAATTTCCATCAGAATCTGCCAAACACACATTACTGTTAAATCCAATACTGAGCTAATACCTGTGTGTGTTTTTTTTTTTTATAAAGAATACAGTTTTGTTTTTTTTCATTAAGAGTATCAATTGCATCGCTTGACATTTCCTGGTAGCTTCCTTTACTTCAATTCCTTGTTGTTTACTTTGTCAAGAATTATTTTCGTTGAGTATCGGTAAACTTGGCGAACCTAACCATTACATAATCAATATATCGACATCAATTGACAGGAGTAGTATTAGGTGCGTGTAAAATGTTTAAATGTTTCAACTTACATCACATAGCAAGCCTTGGAGGTTTGGCGTTTTGTTGAATATATGATGTTGCGTCTCCAGCTCCTTCTGCTCCCCCCTCCCCCACCACATACACATATACACACACATATATACACGCACAGACACTCAAATACACACACACACAGTTTATTAGACAAGAGAAATGTGTAGTTTATTATACAAGTGAAATGTGTCGTGTTTATTTTCTACGCGGTGAACAGCGTATTCTTGGGTCAAGCTGAGGAGGAGAAAGAAACTGAACATTGGTATCTGACAGGACAGGGAGTGAAGGGAGGGAACTTAGTGCAAGGATAACTTTTGTCTCGTCAGTAAAGTTACGTCTAAAGAAAAAATAAAACACTGTCTTCTTAGCTTGGTGGTCCTTACACTGCATGCTTCAAACATTTAGCGTGACGTGTGTTTCAACTAATGCAGTACTTTCCTTGACTTGGCGGTCCCTAGACTGTTGATTCTAGACTTTGTTGTTTAATAGTGTGTGTGTGTGTGTGTGTGTGTGTGTGTGTGTGTGTGTGTGTGTGTGTGTGTGTGTGTGTGTGTGTGTGTGTGTGTGTCTGTGTAACAACTTCTGCAGAACTTCATATTTACTGGTATTTCCTATTTGTCCGACTACTCTACACTTTATTATTTGAAGTTCTTTTATTGAAAGGTTTATGCTTTCATTTCTATTTACTTTTTCACGCCTTGACAACTATAAACAATCTCTCAG
>JAXIVD010009427.1:10000-15441 GCA_036785275.1 Cancer borealis | reverse complement strand
CTCTCTCACAGGAGCATTATCTCATACCTTATATATATATATATATATATATATATATATATATATATATATATATATATATATATATATATATATATATATATATATATTACTCCCACTCTCTCACAGGAGCATTATCTCATACCTAAAAACACTATAAACTTTATCTGCTGCAAACTATTTTCAACGTTTAGTTGTTAATAACTGCATTTTTCACAATGATGAGTATTGAATTCTCATTCAAGTCATACAATTAAAAAAAAAAAAAATTGTGAGCTTCTCATAGCCATTCGCTGTACTCCAATGAGACATTATTTGGTCACATTAGATGAAAAATTAAGATAGAGGAGTCACAAAACTTAATTATTTCCACAAAATCTAGAAAACCTGAAGTTTATATTATTGTTTACTATGCTCTTAAGTAGGCATGTGTATTAAAATTATATTTGGCTTGGATTTCCATAGACTACATCAGGCAGTTTAGTCATCTACGCTTTCCTCATCATCTAACTACAGATTTAGCATTGGCTTTGCATAGCAAGATGGTATTTTGCAGAGAAATCCTAAAGGTACTTCTATAAATGCAACTTTGCCTGTGCCAGCACAGACTTGGCCTTTATTGGAGCATAGTGTAATGGCACACAAGGATCAGTCAAGATGGAAAAAATTTATAAATAATTCTAAGTAATACATAAACAATAATAGTGATAATAATAATAATCTATCTATATACATGGTTTGTATCCCTTTTAAAGTGGGATAGCTAAGACAACACGTTTAGGGTTCAAGGAGACGTTACTCTGTATTTTGTCTACGTAGGAGAGAATACAGAGGAGAGGTTTCCTAGAACCCTCGCTCCATTCTTTTTGGTCATCATTTACGACTTGCAGGGAATATGGTGGTAGTATTCTTGAAGCCTAAACAGGCAAGTCTCATGTTATGTGACCAGTAAAATATTGGCAATTTTGCACATGCCGTAAAATACATAGGTATGCTGATGACCATCCAATCATGAACATTTACTTTAAACTGTCTTTGAAGTAGTGATTAAGTAATCCCCTCAAACCAGGTAACTATAGACCATATAGATCTGCTAGGGTTAACTGGAGTGCGCTATCCCTCTCACCAAGTTAAACTGCCGTGAGCCAGGATGGAACTTGCAACCTTTAGGCCATAAGACGAGCGCTGTACCACAGAGCTGCCCTTTTAAGTAGTGAGTGAGTGTGGGGGGGGGGGGGGGGGGGAAGAAGAAGAAGAAGAAGAAGAAAAAAAAAAAAAAAAAAAAAAAACATTCACAACCAGGGTAGATTATATATAATTTCAAAGCAATTGTAACACTGAAATAAGGTAATAGTGCAAGCACAAGTAGTATACATAAGCATCAAGTAACGCATTGCTGCAGTTTGTATTATTTTCCCTTTCCCACTGTGCCATTTTTCTTCTCAGTCCCCTATAAGGTAGTAACCCAATGACAAAAAACATGGATACTGCCATTGTAATGGAAACACTATATGTCAGAGTAGCATACAAATGATTCAACTAACATATTCTTGTAGCTATAAACTGCATAACATTAAATACATTCTCCATTTCCATATACCTGAATTCATTGCTTAGTGCAACATGCAAGCTAACAATTATTCAGTCTCATTCACTCCATCACACTTATGTTTATTTAGAGAATAAAATACTTAACTCTACACCATAACATGGTATCAATCATTACAGGGGTCAACTCCAGGCCTGCTAGCACTCAGCGGACTTCCCTGGGAGAGCAAACCATTTCCTCAGAGGTTCCAGAAAGGACACCCAGACTAGGCAAGATGAAGCATCAACCATACAGAAATGTAGGTGCATTAGGAGGGCCTACCAGTGCAGATGAAACACCGAATCTTTAATCACTTTTGATAACGCTCTAAGAATGGAGTGGTTTGTGAAATTTTACACATGAATAGAAAGCATTAAAAACTATACACAAATATTCCTTATTATAAATGTTAAGTGAAGCTGTCTTGTGTCTTTATGATCATTCTAGACATTATTAAACAATGCTGACAACAATGGTTGCGGCTCCTCTTACAATGCCCAGTTCACAGCAGTTCCTTAATATCTTAACACAAACTTGGAGGTCCTCTTATGTATAAAAGAAGCTGGTTCTAACATATTTTTTAACAATTTTGAGATCAAAAGTTTTATATTGATCTTTCAACAATTTGCATTTACAACCCACAATTTTTCCTACATCAGTCAGAAAAATCATACATACATTACTAGAAGTTCTGACATAACTAAACATCTCAAGGAGAGAAAGGCAAAGAGGTGGATGAGAACCAATGTCAGTTTTCATGGATGACTTAATGGGACATTTGTACAAATATAATCTAAATTTAAAATTCTAGATGAGACTGAGGAACCAATATTGTTAATATCACGGATACACTGATCAAAATGAGTCCTAACATTTGTATGCAAATAAGCTGACAGCATCTGTAAGTGGTCCCTTTATGTACCATGGGAAGCTACACTACTAAAGCAACCCAAGTTGTTGATGTCTTTTTTTTCTACATCACAAACCATTTGCGCCAATAGGCTTTATGGAGGCTAAGATGGACTGCCTCTTGCCCATTATTTGGCGTAGGTTTAGATTTTTTAATAGTAATGTCTCGAATATTTATGTTCTCTCTTGAATATGTTGAGAACGAGAGAGGCTATTGCTGCTACAGCCTCAAATACATATAACATTGTAAGTCCCGTCTGAGGACAGTATGGCAGCAATTTGGATAATCTTTGGCCATTTGTCGTTAATACCAAAGAAAAAATTGTAATTGTAATTGTAATGTGGGGGGGGGGGAAAATGTGCCAGGCAACTAAAGCCATATGGCACTATTGGGGTAGTAGGGTTAGGTAGTAGGGTTGGGTAGCATGGCTAAGTGGGGGGGAGGATCGGGTAGGGGTTAGATTAGATGAAGGGCGTTAGCAGCATGGAGAAAGGATATATTCCACTGAAGAACAGACATGATCAGTACGGAATAAGACTCGGAATGGGGGAAGGTGAGGGAGGAGCGTTCGCAGGGGATAAAGGATCGGGGTTCATATCCATAAGAAGCAAGGAAGAAGGAAGGGGGTCAGAAGCGGGTGAGGTAGGGGGAGAGGGGGAAGGTTGAGAGAGGAGATTGGTGCGGGAGTAGCCAAGTGGTAGGGGAAGAGAGAGGAGAGATCGGGTAGCAGAGGAAGGTGGAGGAGAGGACTGCACCGAAGAACAGGCAGGGTAAGACGAGGAGGGGAGGGGAGAGTAAAGCGGGGAAGGGGGAGAGGGCGGAGCGCCGGGGGCAGAGGGGGGGAAGGGGGCTGGAGAAGGGGTTGGGGAGGGGAGACAGCAGAGGAAGAAGGTGGAGGAGGGGGAGTCGGAGTAGGAAGGAGGTGGGTGAACAGAAGCCACGACCTATATAGGAGGGGCCGGTGGAGAAGATAAGGAGGTAGGAGGA
The DNA here is from genome assembly GCA_036785275.1 of Cancer borealis. Lineage (NCBI taxonomy): Eukaryota > Metazoa > Arthropoda > Malacostraca > Decapoda > Cancridae > Cancer > Cancer borealis. Next base: position 11,956 of record JAXIVD010009427.1, on the reverse strand, counting down.
GAGGACAAGGGAGCCATGTTCTTTATGAACGCGATGATGTCATCGAGGTTATCACCCTCGGAAGGAGCAGGCGAGGAAGGTGCAGGGCGAGTCCTTTTAGAGAGGTGGAGAGGGGGTGAAGAGATCAAGGCGGGAGCAGGTGGGGGAGAGGAGACCAAAGCCTCAGAGTGGTGGTGGTGTTTGGTAGTGGGAGTGCTGAGGGCGTGGAAAGGGAGGGGCAAGAGTACAGACGGTGGTGGAGGTAGGAGTATCAGGGTCAAGGACAGCAAAAGAATTAGAACAGGAGATGGAGGATGGAGGGTGGGAGGGAGAGAAGGAAGAGGAAGGAGGCAGAGGAGAGGGATGGGTGGAAAGAGGGGTAGGGGAGGGAGACCGAGGACCGGGGCAGGAAGAAGAGGACGTGGCTGGAGAGTGAGGGGAAGAGGCGGAGGCAGCAACATGGTGAGGAGAAGGGGTGAAGCCTAGGCGGCAGGTTTTCTGACGAGCCTCACGTAATGTGAGACCGTCACGGAAGTGAATACCAGCGACTTCAGCCTCAAACTTGAAAGTTGGGCAGCCACGGTAGAGAACATTATGGGGGCCACCACAATTGCAGCAGCGCCGGGTAGTAGCATGGCATAGATCGCAGGTGTGGGTAAAGCCACACAAAGGGCAGCGGAGAGCGGAGTGGCAGTGTTTTTCAGGGTGTCCAAAGCGCCAACAGTTTCGGCACTGGCAAGGTGGAGGAACATAAGGCCGGACGGGGAGCATCATGCCCCCAACGTAGACATGGAGGGGGGGATAGTGAAGAAACGATCCCAGCGGGCAGGGGCGAAGAAAAGGTCATAGGCAGAGGGGTGAGACGCGCCACGAGAGGAGCCAGTCCGGAGCTGTGCCGTAGTCTTCTTAGAGGAAGAGGGGACATAAGGAGCTAAGGTAGTAATAGAGGAAGATGTAGATGTGACGGGGAGGGAGGCTGGAGGGGTGGTAGGAGTGGAAGAGAGAGTCGGGAGAGCGGTAGACACAGGGGGGGGAAGAGAAGTAGTAGAAAGGGTGCTGGAAATAGGGACGGTAGAAGGAGGAGCAGGGGGCAGGTGAGATGAGGAGACAACAGGGGTGCGAATAGAGGCTGTGGTAGTGGTAAAGAAGGATGAGGAGCAATGAGGACCGAACCCTGGGGGAGGCGGGTTGGTGGTAGCAGGAGAGAGAGATGATGTGGGAGGTGAGGCATAGGATGGAGAAGTTATGGAGGGGGCAGGGGTACAAGGGAGAGTAGGAGGAGTAGAAGGTGGTATAGTATTAGGGGTCTGAGGAACGGGCAGAGAGGTCGAGACCAGATCCATTGGGCAGGCAGGTGTCAGGGGGGTGTGACCAGCAGCAGAGGCCTCGAGGGACTGGTCGGACACCACTCGAGGGGGGCATGGTGAATTTTGATTATCCATATACTGATGTGAGTTAATAAGAATGGCATCGGGGGTCACGGGTAAACCGCCTACTGGATTGGCAAAAGGGGCTGAGCGCTGCCGCCGGGGACGGGGTACCTCGTCCCCCACAGGACTACCCGGTTTAAAAGGTAGCCCTTGTGGCATCGAAAGTTTGCCCTGCAGCGGCGAGCAAAGATTCTGGCCTCGATGCCTAACGGCCCAGGCACCCTCCAGCCAACACAGGACGACCCACAACGGACGATCCCCCTGGCGGGTGGCACCAGTGACCCACACCAGCCTACGGTCGGGATCATCTTGTTGGTCCTGACGGACACACGAGCCCCCCCACCACGTCAAGGTAGATCCCATGGGGGGGCAAAGAAAGAAAAGTGGCCAGTGAATATCAGGACTCGAACCCAGAACCCTAGGTTCGCATGCCCGAATGCTAACCACTGTACTACCGCCTCCCCCGCTAATTCATAGCAGTTACCTTGTTTGTGTGATCTTGAGCTCTCGGGCGTGGCTGTGGGATTCCCGCATTGTTGTCGCATTC
>JAXIVD010009427.1:2500-7500 GCA_036785275.1 Cancer borealis | reverse complement strand
CCAGTTATCCCTCTAAAAGGTGATTAATTTCATAATCAATCCCAATCTGAGGCAAACAGCAGTTTAAATATTATTTCATGCTGGTAAAAATAGGTTCTTAATTCTATGCAATATGTGTGATCTCAACCATTTATCATATATGTTCCAGTCATTGTGAACGATTTTTGGCAACATCATGTGAATTCAACCATGTTAAAAGTTCCTAGCAGAAAACACCAACAACATGAGCCTGTCCTTGACAAAGATACAGACAGGGACAAAATCATTATTGATTATAAAGAAAAGATGCTTTTAACACTTTAAAGAATAATAATTAATTAATTAATTTCAAAAATAAAATAATAAAATAAATAAACACCAACATGAAAATACTAAAACTATTTATGAAGAACGACATGAACAGTATTTTAGCCTGAATGAGTTGATTAATTAATTTCAAGTATAAAAAAAGGTGAGTGAGTCACCAATCAGAAGATGGGAGTACGAGGTCGAGTGTATGGTGGAGAGCACATGCAGGCTGGCACAGGGAGGCAAGGAGGTCTCTCAGGTGGTGGAGGGTCGCTGCACAATGTCTTGCTCAAGTGTGAAGCTATAGTAGAACTGCAAAATAAATAAATTTATAAGAATTATCTACTACAATTTCACTTCATGCCTGATGGTTAAAGATGATGTGAGGAGAAAAATGGCCCCTAATTCTCCAAGCTACTGATTGTACAGTGTATGGTATCTGATGTTATCTAAAAATCATACTATTTTTTTCTATGAGCATGCTAAGTGTTCCATTGTGTTCTCCTAACCCTTGTCTACCTAGGTATGAACTCAGACTTGAAAATTGAATGGCAATAGGGTTGAAAATCCAATCTAATGAACTTGGTTGGTTGACCAATTGTCATGCAGTTGTGTTCTCCTTTGATGATGAGTGGAACATCTGCCACACACTCCCTCTCAGCGGCACTGGCAAATCAGATGCAAGGGCTAGATACACCTCTGCAAAACTTGTGCCAAGAATGCTGAGTGACGAGCAGAAGGCACATCGCGTTGCAGTTTGCAGGGAGCTCAAGAATCTGGTCAGAGATGACACCACCTTCATCTCCAAGGTCATAACTCATCTTTTACCCATAGCGCCAGCAGGCTTCAAGGAGACCTTAGATGTTTGGCCTCCGTCCGTTACTAGCGCGGGTTAGATTTTTTAAGCGATGCCTTGTTTCTTATTGATAGGCTAATGCTGCCAGCGAAAGCTTCTCGCGCATATATGTTGCAGTCCCAGCAAGGATGGTGTTATGGCAACATGTGGGTGATCTTAGGCCACTCGGCGGTAGTATTAAAGAAAAGTGGCCAGCCCATGCCGGGGCTCAAATGTGGCATCCTGAGCTGGAATGTCCAACCGTTAGCCACTAGGCCACTGCGGTCATCATCATGAAAGTCTCCCAATTCACCAAGGCCAATGAAAGTGCATCAAGCTTGCAGCAATGTCAAGTTAATGTTGATTGTTTTCTTCAATATGCAAGGGATTGTTCTCAAGGAATTTGTCCCATCTAGTCTGTCACCGGAAAGCTTTACTGTGAAGTTTTTCAGCGTCTGAGGTAGAAGAACATCTGCCATAAACATCCAGAACAGTGTAAGAACAAGGAGTATGTCCTGTTTTATGACAATGGCCCAGCTCACACATTAATTCTTGTCTGGCAGTTTTTGGCTTCCAAAAACATGGTAGTCATTCCCCACCCTCCCTGTTTGCCTAAACTTGCCACCTGCAACTTTTTTTCTGTGTCCCAAGCTGAAATTACGATTGAAAGGGCGTTGAATTGACTCAATCAATGAGATCCAAACAGAATCACAAGAGGTGCTGAAGACCATCACGCCTGAAGCCATTCAGTGATGCATGAACTAGTGGATAATATTATGCAAACACTATATACATGCCCAAGGGGATTACTTTGAAAGCAACAGTAAGAACTAGATGATATGGTAATCCTCTTCCTACAATATTCATTACTTGAACTTTTGGGTAGCACCTCATATTTATCATCACTCTTGTTTGAGAATGAAAAACACACCTTTATCACCAATTTATGTGAAGTAATTATGTTGTCATCATACAAACAAAATTGGACTGAGTGATGCAGATAAACAATATTAAGTAAGATGTGGCAGTAACACATGCATGAAACTTTGATATTTCTGCACAAGTCTAATTGGAGAATATCTAGTAATTGCTGTGAAACGGATTCACAAATCAAGAAGCCATGGGACGTTGTGCTGCTATACCAATACTGCTGCATTTTGAGAAGTGGGAGGAGTTTTGGTATTAAGAATATAAGAAAGCAATATAAAAGTTGCTATATAATGAGTCTACTGCACTAGATTTGTTGCCCATCCTTACCTCATCTTCAATCTGTTGTCTGCTTTTCTTACTGAAGGTTGGGATGTTAGCATTGCTGCTGTCACCAGACTTAACATACTTCTTGTTGAGCACAAACGGTACCCCAAACAGACCTGTAAGACATGGAAGCAAGATATAACTCCATCATATTATGACTTATATCTAAATATGATGTCTGTAAATATAGCATACCCTCCTTTTATTGGCCTAACTGAAGAGGTAAAAAATAAAAAATTCAATTCAATTTTTTTTTACAAAATTGACAACACTCAGTTGCATGTATAATATCAAAGCTGTATATTTATTAATTTAGCTTCTCATGTATGGACCATTTGTACACTATTTCCTATCTATCACCATCCTTGGTTTTAAAGCTATTTTTAAGGATGAAATAGCCATATATGTAACAGGTAAGTAGTGAGGTGTAAAGTAGACATGTAGAAAGGGATGGAGAGATGTTGTTATGAAAGTGTTGGCTCACAAAGGCTTAACATTTAGGAGTGATAGGCCAAACAGAGAAGGTATGTCAGAATGGGAGGCTATGTAAAAGAGTTCAAAGATGAGTTTCAGATTTTCTGTAAAAATGTTTTGGATTTATTTATTTATCTATTTATATAAAATGTTGGGACAAAGACGAATGGAACATATATTTCTGTATTCATAGTAAGTGTTTCAAAAATCCATACATAAATCAAAGATTAGCATGTAATGGGAGTAAATTTTGGTGCTATATCTTTTCCAATTGGCAATATGCCCCAGATGAATAACAAGACATTGAAGACCAAGGAGGCAACAGACCACTCACCTGATTGTCCTGGCCCATAGAGGGTACTGGTGTCTGAGTGAGCCGCTGCATGGTGTGTAGGGGAAGGGGAGTGAGGGGTGGGATACCTCAGGACACGAGGAGGTAATGGGGGAGCAGGACCCTGGGGCCGGCCGGGGCCTGGGCTGTTGGTGACTGGTGGCAGCTCCGGTGCAGGCCTGGCTGGCATCAGACCAGGATAGATTCTCCCTCCTCCCCCGCCGCCACCACCTCCTCCTCCAGTGCTCCCTCCTCCCCGAGGATCCATCCTGCAGCAGAGGTTTGATGTTACAACACACACTTATACAAAATACATATGCAGGCATATAATGAACACACAGAGCATCCATGGGGAAATGAATGTTCCAGTTGATTAAACTTTCCATTTAGTCTAGTTTAGATGTACAAATACTAAATTTTATACTGCCAATGGCAATCAATAGTACCTGATTTTGGAAGGCTTAACTCTTCAAGTTTGTTGTAGAACAGTACGCTCCCAGACATCCAATAAGAACATGGGAAAACATGAATTGACAATAATATATGCCACAAAGAAAGCAAAGACTGTGCTGTCTGCATTTGAAAATATTTCGGAGCCAATCAAAAGACCATGCCAGGGCCCAAATTATTATTTTGCAGTGACACTTACATTTTACCTTTCAGGGTTCTACAGAGGGAAGATCCTGATCAGTGTCACATACCTTATGTCCTTTTAGCAACTCCTATGGAGAGGTATTGTGCTGTGCACATGTTGGTTTATAACCTGATGTATAATCAATTGTTCAAATAACTGAAGACAACTCTTCTAAAGTAATTGCAGACGTAATTGTCATGTGACATCACCCTCATATTAGCAAATGATCTTCCAGCCTCATATGCTCATTCTGCTCTTGTTCTATTCTCATTTGCTAAACAACCCACTGCGTTTGTCATACAAAAGATCACCATTGCCCATACAAATTAGAATAAAGCTAGATGATAGTTGTATTCCTGCATCGAATCATGGCAATTTGCCAATCTATAGATATCAGTAGATGTCTATTATCTGCTTAAGTTAATACAAATCATTTATTCCTGGAAGAATTATTGTTTCCCATGTCAGATACATGCAGGGTGCTATGAAAGAGTTGGCTGGTCGAACAGAACAGGGAGTCCTTCGATGATCTGGGCACATGGGAAGAATGGATGACAAATGATTGGTTGCTGTATTGTTAAATAATTTTTCACATATATTTCAAGAAATAATATAACTATATGGGGATAAGTATTTGAGTTATTTGCTAAAAAAAAATTGCTTTGTTAAGCTCCGTTGGGGAGATCCCCCAGCTCCCGAGCCTGCGTTACCACAGGTTCCAATTTTGGGCATCGATACAAACAAACAACACCGCGAAAGACGACTGTGAAATCGGATTTGTTGATGGTAGTGGAGATCACTGCTCATTGGCAACGATCACAACTATTGGAAGCGAATGTGAAATCAGCCCCTAAAATACAACACAACCTCAAACCTCTCACATCAGATGTGAGAGGTTTGAGGTTGGAATGGATGGATGGACAGTGCAAAAGAAAGTGTTAGATAAAAGAGGTCTGATCAGTTAATTGGGTGAGGTGCAGGGAAGGGGGATGGAACAACCTGATGTGGCAGGGGTAAACTAGTTCTGTTGTCGGGCCCTAACAGATAATAAACCAACTTTACTGCACACTATGTGATACAGAGATCAATCCCTTCTCCCCAAGAGACTCCAAGGCAAATGTGACAGAATGCATATGGATGTTATGTATGTAGATGCCTAGTCTTGGTATATATATTCAATATAA
>JAXIVD010009426.1:0-15444 GCA_036785275.1 Cancer borealis | reverse complement strand
CTGGTGCCAGCAGGAATTAGGCTGAGCGAGTTTGGTGTGTTGTTTTATTGTGTTGACGCTGTGAATTTTCCTTTTCGGATATCCTAACTATTTCGAATTTTGAGTAAGGGTTCTGCCCTTCCCATATTCGTTTTTTCTGTCCCATTGATAATTTTTGTCATGGGTCGGTGAGGGTGTTTTTCCCTTCTTGGGATATCCTTGTAGCGAATCTTTGTTTTTTTCATATTCGCCATTCACTGAATTTTGGAAATTCCGTTCTCATATTCTTGAATTTCACCGGATAGGGTTTTTTTTTATGTTCGTCCCGTCAGGTTTTTTTTCCTTTGGATACTCTTATTTTCCCTTTGATCACGAATTTTTGTTCGGTTTTAAGTTCATATTCGTGTGTCAAGGGGTTCTCTGTTAGTGGGGGGTTTTCTATTCAAAATACCCTGTTCAGTGAATTTTAACTCTCAGGACTTATTCGCTATGGACTCCAAACTCACTCTGTTTTAGCTGTGTCTAGACTCTTATTTCTATTTGCTTTGTTACCACCACGTGTTCCGCTGTTTTTTCGACTCAACTTAGTATTTTGTTTTGGGTCCTCGGCCTCGGCCTCGCTCGAGGACCGGGAGGGGAGGGATTCCCTTTCAGGTTTTTCCTGACCCCTCTTATCTCCTTCAGTCCATGACTGCACTGTGCCTGGCACAAGGGTGTGGGGTCCGTGTCTCCACGGACGGCCACCGCCACTGTTCTCTCCACGCCGCCTGCTGGTCCGGGGAAGGGTTCGACCCAGAGGCGTGTGAGGTGTGTTCCCCATGGGTTCAAGAACTCAGGACACCCCTCAGGAACAACGCCATCTCCTCGAATCTTCTGCTCTTCTGAGGAAAGCATGGACGAGAGCGAGGAAAATGTTGGTGAAACTAGGAATGAGTGTGACGTGGAAGCATTCGGACCTGGGCACCTCTCTTACCATCATGAAACAGAGGACCATATCTTCAGATAGGTCCACCACCGAGACCATCCCTTCTCAATACTCAGAGACGGAAGTGGAGGAGGTCGCACCTGTCAGACCAGCCACACCCACTCCCTCCACCTCTAGACCCTCTCCGGTCCAGTTCTCCTCTCGTTACAAGTCGAGGGAGAGATCGAGGGAACGGTCCAGGGATAAAAAAGACAAGAGGAGGAGACGCCGTGACCAGTCGTCCTCGGCCTCTCCTCCTAGGAAGAAATCAAATTCTTCCATCCCCTCGGCATCCAAAGATTCTGTGGACTCCCTCTCGTCTCAGATTCAGGACCTGGTGTCTTCCTTGCCTGACCTCCTGTCAAGAATCATAGAGTCCAAGCTCACTGACAGAGTACCGGTACCCCAACCATCACTGGCACTCGAAGGGCTAGCTACCGTCTCCCAGGAGATGTCTTCTGGTCAGGAACAGTCTCATGACCACCCCTTCTTTGGAACATCTCTGAGACAGTAGGGGGTAGAGTCACCTCAACCAAGAGAGGTTACCTTCCCCCCGATCCCGTTAGACTCCAGTCGACCTGGAGTCACCCCGATGCCGCAGCCTTCTACTTCGGTTCTGACCTCGGCCTCACCTCCTTCTCCCACAACCTTGGCCTCACTGGATGACAATGGGGGAACATCGAGTAACGAACCCGTCACTATCCAGTTCCTCCCTGTAGCCTGGACTCCCATTCCTCCGTCTTGGAAACCTTCCTTTGTAGATGGGAAAATCAGGTTGTCCTCACCAGATTCGTCCGACCCATCAGGGTTCAAACTGAGGACGGACGTCCTAATAAAGCTCACCACAGATTAGGAGGGGGAGACAGCTGTCCTTCACAAGCGGAAGCCCTCCTCGGTACTCCAACCTACTACCTCCAGGGTCTCTACGGCTACCTTAGTGGATACAGCAGAAACACTGCTAAGAGTTCCAACCATAAATATAGAGGAACCACCAGAGCCACTTAGGATTGCCAATACTTCGGGCATCTCACTACCTGAACAATACTTCTTTCCCCTGTCGGGAGAGGAGAAATTCTTAGATATCCCATCACTGCTGGAGAAGGCCCAAGATGCAAAGGGAGTACAGCACAAAAGGGCTATTCTCCCGGCTTTTCCTGTCAAGCTCCTGGGTCACAGGGCCCCACAGAACTTGACTGATTTCTTGTGGAGGGACCCTTCTGATAAACAGATCCCTTACCAACTTAGGGAGCCCGACCACAAACTGTGAGCAGCCGAGGCGGCATCCAGGCAAAACCTATCCCATCACCTGGCCACAACTACAACGGCTTTCCCATTAAAGGAATGGCTGTCGAGGCTAGCTACTAACTTTAAGTCGTTCACGGGCGACCAGCTAGACGACATTCTGAAGGGATGTGCTACAGTGGCGGAAGGTCTGGCACACATGACGGCCCACAATATTCAGGCCTCAGCAAGAGCATGTGCAGAGGCGAGGTTGGCGGCTAGGACAACGGCGGCGAGGGATTTCTCAGGGCCAACCCTTCGAGGCTTAGTTAGGGCAGCCTCCTTGTCCACATCACTGTTTAGCCAGGAAGCGACAGACAAAATTGTGGCCTCACAGCCATCAGTGATCAATGTTACCACCCCGGTGGCCAAAGCCTCAGCCTTCCCTTAGAAAAGGTGGCGACAATGATATGTTGATTTGTCTACCTATGTGTAAGCAGGGCTCTCCTACTTCCAGGTAGTAGGCCCAGCTTATCCTACATTGTGATATGTACATACATGCCTAACTTAATAAAATTTGTTAATACACAGATGGCTCCTATATACATCCCTCCATCCTCTTCACATGTATAGCTAATGGTGCTGACGCATTCTGGTATATCCAATAATGTTTAAGTTGTAGTGGCCGTAGGGCCACAAAATTATGTTTATTGGAATAAAGATTGCGTCAGCACCATCCCAGTTTCCCTCCACTCCTCCCCTTAGTATCCATCTTTCCTTCTCATTAGAATGGCCGGCCTGCCGGCCACGTAGCGGTGACTGACTGGAGGTGGGGTAGGGGGGCAGGAATATTATTGGAACACTCTAGTTTTCTTTTGTTTTGCCAAGCACTAGTCTATGGTTTACCATAGATGATATTTGGGATAATATAAGCGGACCGATGCTTAGAGTACCTGGGGATACTCATGTATATTATTCTCAGCTAATGGTACTGACGCAATCTTTATTCCAATAAACATAGTTTTGTGGCCCTACGGCCACTACAACTTAAACATTTTGTCATGTCTTATGTTGTTGTTGGCTTTTGTGTTGTTGTTGTTGTTGTTGTTGCTGACTTTTGTGTTGTTGTTATTGTTGGTTTTTGTGTTGTTGTTGTTATTGTTGTTGTTGGTTTTTGTGTTGTTGTTGTTGTTATTGGTTTTTGTGTTTTTGTTGTTGTTGTTGTTGGCTTTTGTGTTTTTGTTGTTGTTTTTGTTGTTGGTTTTTGTGTTGTTGTTGTTATTGTTGTTGTTGGTTTTTGTGTTGTTGTTGTTGTTGTTGTTGTTGGTTTTTGTGTTGTTGTTGTTGTTGGTTTTTGTATTGTTGTTGTTGTTGTTGTTGTTGGTTTTTGTGTTGTTGTTGTTGTTGTTGTTGGTTTTTGTGTTGTTGTTGTTGTTATTGGTTTTTGTGTTTTTGTTGTTGTTGTTGTTGTTGTTGTTGTTGGCTTTTGTGATGTTGTTGTTTTTTTTGTTGGCTTTTGTGTTGTTATTGTTGTTGTTGGTTTTTATGTTGTTGTTGTTGTTGTTGTTGGCTTTTGTGTTGTTGTTGTTGGTTTCTGTGTTGTTGTTGTTGTTGGCTTTTGTGATGTTGTTGTTGGTTTCTGTGTTGTTGTTGTTGTTGGTTTCTGTGTTGTTGTTGTTGTTGGCTTTTGTGATGTTGTTGTTGGTTTTTGTGTTGTTCTTGTTGTTGTTGGCTTTTGTGATGTTGTTGTTGGTTTTTGTGTTGTTGTTGTTGTTGGTTTTTGTGTTGTTGTTGTTGGTTTTTGTGTTGTTGTTGTTGTTGTTGGCTTTTGTGTTGTTGTTGTTGTTGTTGTTGGCTTTTGTGATGTTGTTGTTGTTGTTGGTTTCTGTGTTGTTGTTGTTGTTGGTTTTTGTGTTGTTGCTGTTGTTGTTGTTGGTTTCTGTGTTGTTGTTGTTGTTGGCTTTTGTGATGTTGTTGTTGTTGTTGTTAGTTTCTGTGTTGTTGTTGTTGTTGTTGGTTTTTGTGTTGTTGTTGTTGTTGTTGGCTTTTGTGATGTTGTTGTTGTTAGTTTCTGTGTTGTTGTTGTTGTTGTTGTTGGTTTTTGTGTTGTTGTTGTTGTTGTTGTTGGCTTTTGTGATGTTGTTGTTGTTGTTGGTTTCTGTGTTGTTGTTGTTGTTGTTGTTGTTGTTGGCTTTTGTGTTGTTGTTGGTTTTTGTGTTTTTGTTGTTGTTTGTTGTTGTTGTTGTTGGTTTTGTGTTGTTGTTGTTGTTGTTGTTTTGTTGTTGTTGTTGTTGGTGTGTTTTGTGTTGTTGTTGCTTTGTGTTGCTGTTGTTGTTGGTGGTGGTTTTTGTGTTGTTGTTGTTGTTGGCTTTTGTGTTGTTGTTGTTGTTGGTTTTTGTGATGTTGTTGTTGGTTTCTGTGTTGTTGTTGTTGGTGGCTTTTGTGTTGTTGTTGTTGTTGTTGGTTTTTGTGTTGTTAATGTTGTTGTTGTTGGTTTCTGTGTTGTTGTTGTTGTTGTTGGCTTTTGTGTTGTTGTTGTTGTTGTTGGCTTTTGAGATGTTGTTGTTGTTGTTAGTTTCTGTGTTGTTGTTGTTGTTGGTGGTGGTTTTTGTGTTGTTGTTGTTGTTGTTGGTTTTTGTGATGTTGTTGTTGTTGGTTTTTGTGATGTTGTTGTTGGTTTCTGTGTTGTTGTTGTTGGTGGTTTTTGTGTTGTTGTTGTTGTTGTTGGTTTTTGTGATGTTGTTGTTGTTGTTGTTGTTGTTGGTTTCTGTGTTGTTGTTGTTGTTGGTGGTGGTTTTTGTGTTGTTGTTGTTGTTGGGTTTTGTGTTGTTGTTGTTGTTGGTTTCTGTGTTGTTGTTGTTGGTGGTTTTTGTGTTGTTGTTGTTGTTGTTGGTTTTTGTGATGTTGTTGTTGTTGTTGTTATTGGTTTCTGTATTGTTGTTGATGGTGGTTTTTGTGTTGTTGTTGTTGTTGGCTTTTGTGATGTTGTTGTTGTTGGTTTTTGTGTTGTTGTTGTTGTTGTTGGCTTTTGTGATGTTGTTGTTGTTGTTGATTTTTGTGTTGTTGTTGTTGTTGTTGTTGTTGTTGTTGTTGTTGTTGTTGTTGTTGGTTTTTGTGTTGTTGTTGTTGGCTTTTGTGATGTTGTTGGTTTCTGTGTTGTTGTTGTTCTGGTTGTTGTTGTTGTTGGTTTTTGTGTTGTTGTTGTTGTTGGTTTTTGTGTTGTTGTTGTTGTTGGTTTTTGTGTTGTTGTTGTTGTTGTTGTTGTTGTTGCTGGTTTTTGTGTTGCTGTTGTTGTTGGTTTTTGTGTTGTTGCTGTTGTTGTTGTTGTTGGTTTTTGTGTTGTTGTTGTTGTTGTTGGTTTTTGTGTTGTTGTTGTTGTTGTTGGTTTTTGTGTTGTTGTTGTTGTTGTTGGCTTTTGTGTTGTTGTATTTTTTTGTGTTGTTGTTGTTGTTATTGGTTTTTGTGTTGTTGTTGTTGTTGTTTTTTGTGTTGTTGCTGTTGTTGTTGGCTTTTGTGTTGTTGTTGTTGTTGTTATTGGTTTTTGTGTTGTTGTTGTTGTTGGCTTTTGTGTTGTTGTTGTTGTTGTTGTTGTTGGTTTTTGTGTTGTAGTTGTTGACTTTTGTGTTTTTGTTGTTGTTGTTGGTTTTTGTGTTGTTGGTGTTGTTGTTGTTGGTTTTTGTGTTGTTGTTGTTGTTGTTGTTTTTTGTGTTGTTGTTATTTTTGGTTTTTGTGTTGTTGTTGTTGTTGTTGGCTTTTGTGTTGTTGTTGTTGTTGGTTTTTGTGTTGTTATTGTTGTTGGCTTTTGTGTTATTGTTGTTGTTGTTGGCGTTTGTGTTGTTGTTGTTGTTGGCTTTTGTGTTGTAGTTAACTCTTGTGCTGTTGTTATTGTTGTTGTTGTTAATGTGATTGTTGACGTGTGTGTTGTTGTTGGTATTGTTGTAGTTGTTGTTCTATGTATGGCTGTTGTTGGTGCTCTTGCTGCGTCTGTTTGTATTTGCGTGGCGGTTCGTGGCGTTTGTATTGTAGTGGATGGTAGAGATGATGGTGTGGTAGCTGTTGTTAAGACATGTGGAGTTGTACGTGATGATTGCACTTGTGTTGCTTTGAGAGTCTGAAGAGTTGTAGGAGCTGTTAGAGGGTTCCACGTCAAGGATATTGTGAGTGGTGAGGTGGTTCTGTGTTTGGTGGTGGTGGTGGGAGTGGTTGTAGTAGTAGTAGTGGTGCTTGATGTTTGTGGAGCAGTAGCGGTGATGAATGAGGTGGTGCGTACCGTGGTGGAGGTGGTCGTCGCTGCAGATGAGTTGTGTTGTGTTGTGGTTGCCACTTCAGGAGGAATTTGTGTCGGAGAGAACGAAGGAATCCTGGAAATTGTCAAGAACGAAGACGATGTGGGAGTTGTTGGGCCAAAAGTCCCAGGCGTCACTACTCCTTCAGATGTTGTAGGTTGCTTAACTGTCGTCTTCTGACAGCCTGAAAAAACCCAGAGGGAAGATGCCATGTAATGTTGAATCGGTTTAAATTAAAAGCTCAGAGGAAAAATAATGGATGTTATAGTACAGCTAAGGAAAAGGACGTCAGATCTGACCACAGGGACTTACACTTAGGGTTCAGGCAGGAGGGTCCCTTGTTCATCCACTGATTTTTTTCACAAACGAAGACTCGACATTTAGTGTGACGCTCTTCCGTATTAAGGTAGTAAGTGCCGTTGAACTCACAACCTGCAAAACGAACACCGCAGACACATACATTACATTTAGAAGTTTTGAGAAGTTGAGAAAGAAAAAATATTTATATAGAATTGCATAGACCTCACAGACCTTAGAGTTCAAACTAGGTGGCCTGTCTTTAAACTAGAGTAGATGCTATCTAATGCAAACTTGCTCACAAGTAAACGAAGCCCGAAGCAAACAGCCAGCAGTACGGTGGATCACATAGCCTCTATCGAAAACCTTGTTGGAGGAGTGTGAGTTTAAAAAAATAGATTATTGCGGTACATTGCACCAGGGAAGGTGGAAGCTTACTCCATTCTCTAACGCCATCATGATAAAGAAGAATTTAGTGCAGTCAGGTTTTATTTGTCTACATCTTAGTTTTATTCCGTTGCTCTTCGTTCGTGATAAAGTATCAATTGAAAACAAGTTTATTTGCGTCTACATTCGTAAGCCCTTTAAGTATTTCAAAACATGCTATAAGGTTTCTTCTAAGGCGACGTTTCTCGAGAGAGAACATGCTTAGTCGTGTCAGCCTCTTTTCATAATATTTAGATTCAACAGTTTCTTAAGTTTTCTGGATTTGATGATGAAAAACTGCAATGACGTAAGCGACCAGTCATCACTGTCAATACACATTAGAATACGTACACTTTGAGGCACTGGAGTTGCCCGTGCTCACCCTCCCCCCTCGCCCACCCTCCACCACCCCACACCGTGCCAGGTGGGGCGCGCCAGACAAGTAACCCTCAGAGCCGAGAGCACAACCTGCGATGAGGATAGTGAGCACCGCTAGTGTGCATACAGTGCTTGCAAGTGTGATTGCAATGCATCATGTGAATAGATGGATAGTAAATACATATAAACATGATTTTAGTACATACAGGCCGCGTCTCGCACAAAGATCCACTTTCCCTTGTCACACGAAGCATGCAAGCACTTAGCTGCAGGGCGCGTCTGGCGGTGCTTGAACACCTTAGAGCTGAACGTGCAGCCTGCAACACAAGATGCATTCAGTAGAAACCAACATCTAAAATGAAAACAAAACTTGTGACCATTATTATTAATGGTATACTACCGAAAGAAGGGCGTGCATAATAATTATTTATGCTTATGTTGTAGAGCGCTGTTAGGAACTAATAAAAAACTTTTGCACAGATTACTATACAAGATTCAGTAGAGGAATATCAACGAAACAACAGAAAGATGTACGCGTTCTATAAATTCAACCAAAGTTCAACAGTATAAGAGTGTATCCACCATCTAGTCAAGTGATGCAATTCTCTTGCATATAACATCATGTCAAATGACAGTTTGAAATAGTGTGCAGTATCCTTGCTACTTCTCATAGCTAAAGTTGTGAATCATACACAAAAAACTAAATTTTGGGATTTCCCTCCGGGATTTCGGCATTCCTGTCTTTCACCTCACATTCAACTCATACTGTGGTCTGAATGGGACGGGGCTTGTATCCTACTCCTGTAAAAAGCCTTCATGCACTCAGGTGTACCAAAAGTTCCGCTGGCTGCTGCACAATGGCTAATGGCAGATGCAAGACAAAATCTACAGGGCATCACAACCACTCCTCCACACCTTCCCTTGGCCTAATCATTCTCCGCAACACTTCTTCCACTGGTGACAGCCAGAATGGTGCATAAGTGACGCTGAGTAGTTGAAGCGCCGCCCAATACTGGTACATGCACCGCACTTCGATGATGATGATGATTATAATTAGAGCCCGGATGTTTAGGCAAAATGCCATAAATTGCCTTTTTTGCCTTTTTGGGTGATTGTGAGTGATAATGCCTATATAACTAGATATAAGTCTATTGTGCCTTTTTTGCATATATTTTGCATATATTTATATAAAGTAACAATTTAGACATTAGATAAAAGTTTCAGAACACCACAATGATTCCTTATTGTCAATAAGAATTCATTAAGGTGTTCGCAAACTTTCAATGCTTCAATAACTGAGTGAAGCTTTGACCTTGACAACACTGGTTATCATTGATAACACACACAGAACCGCTAATACACCTTCCCTTCCAACACCCCAAAACACCCAAACACATCCTCTTTCCCCCCAAACACACCCAAACACATCCAAACAGACCCTTTTTCCCCCAAATACACCGCAACACACCCAAACATATCTAAACACACCCAAACACACCCAAACACACCCACCTCCCCCCAAACACACCCAAACACACCCAAACATCCTAAAACACACACCCTCCCCCCCAAACACACCCTAACACACCCAAAACACACCCCAATACACCCTTTTCTCCCCCAAACACACCCAAACACCCCGAAAACACACCATCTTTCCCTGAGTAAATGCCTTTTTTGATGCCTATTTAGACGATTTATTTTGCCTTTTTGCCTGCCTATTTTAGAGTTTTTTAGTGCCTAAACATCCGGGCTCTAATTATAATAATAGCTTACTGAGTCAGCAAACAACAGGCGAAACAAAATGACATCTACCAAAGATTGCTCTGACTTTTCAATAGCTCCTTACACACACACACACACACACACACACACACACACACACACACACACACACACACACACACACACACACACACACACACACACACACACACACACACACACACACACACACACACACACACACACACACACACACACACACACACACACACACACACACACACACACACACACACACACACACACACACACACACACACACACACACACACACACACACACACACACACACACACACACACACACACACACACACACATACACACACACACACACACACACACACGCACGCACGCACGCACGCACGCACGCACGCACGCACGCGCGCGCGCGCACACACACACACACACACACACACACACACACACACACACACACACACACACACACAGACACAGACACAGACAGACGAAAATTATACAAACGGTTGCCTTACATGTTGGTTCATTGAAAACTCCAGTGTTGTTCCAGACTCCTCTGTTACAAATAATCGCTTCACATCCCAAGTACCTCGTCTGTCCGTGGGTGAACTTTTGTCCTTGAAATACACAGCCTGAAGAAAGATATGATAATAATATATATAAGAAAAAGTGACAAGAGGGTATGGTTAAGCACGTGTCTCTTTTCCATTATACTATATTTAAGAAAAAAAGTAACAAAGAAGCAAAGGAAATGCAATTGTAAATCAAGACATTAAATTTTCCATAAATTGATGCTCTTCAGGAGCGTAAGGAGATTTATATTAGTTATAGTGATGTTCATGTTTTCCGATTGAACGTTAGTAAAAAGAACACAACGAAACAATAGAAAGGTGTACGCGTTCTATAAATTCAACCAAAGTTCAACAGTATAAGAGTGTATCCACCATCTAGTCAAGTGATGCAATTCTCTTGCATATAACATCATGTCAAATGACAGTTTGAAATAGTGTGCAGTATCCTTGCTACTTCTCATAGCTAAAGTTGTGAATCATACACAAAAAACTAAATTTTGGGATTTCCCTCCGGGATTTCGGCATTCCTGTCTTTCACCTCACATTCAACTCATACTGTGGTCTGAATGGGACGGGGCTTGTATCCTACTCCTGTGAAAAGCCTTCATGCACTCAGGTGTACCAAAAGTTCCGCTGGCTGCTGCACAATGGCTAATGGCAGATGCAAGACAAAATCTACAGGGTATCACAACCACTCCTCCACACCTTCCCTTGGCCTAATCATTCTCCGCACCACTTCTTCCACTGGTGACAGCCAGAATGGTGCATAAGTGACGCTGAGTAGTTGAAGCGCCGCCCAATACTGGTACATGCACCGCACTTCGATGATGATGATGATTATAATTAGAGCCCGGATGTTTAGGCAAAATGCCATAAATTGCCTTTTCTGCCTTTTTGGGTGATTGTGAGTGATAATGCCTATATAACTAGATATAAGTCTATTGTGCCTTTTTTGCATATATTTTGCATATATTTATATAAAGTAACAATTTAGACATTAGATAAAAGTTTCAGAACACCACAATGATTCCTTATTGTCAATAAGAATTCATTAAGGTGTTCGGAAACTTTCAATGCTTCAATAACTGAGTGAAGCTTTGACCTTGACAACACTGGTTATCATTGATAACACACACAGAACCGCTAATACACCTTCCCCTCCAAAACACCCAAACACATCCTCTTTCCCCCCAAACACATCCAAACACATCCAAACAGACCCTCTTTCCCCCCAAACACACCCCAACACACCCAAACATATCTAAACACACCCAAACACACCCAAACACACCCACCTCCCCCCAAACACACCCAAACACACCCAAACATCCTAAGACACACACCCTCCCCCCCAAACACACCCTAACACGCCCAAAACACACCCTAATACACCCTTTTCTCCCCCAAACACACCCAAACACCCCGAAAACACACCATCTTTCCCTGAGTAAATGCCTTTTTTGATGCCTATTTAGACGATTTATTTTGCCTTTTTGCCTGCCTATTTTAGAGTTTTTTAGTGCCTAAACATCCGGGCTCTAATTATAATAATAGCTTACTGAGTCAGCAAACAACAGGCGAAACAAAATGACATCTACCAAAGATTGCTTTGACTTTTCAATAGCTCCTTACACACACACACACACACACACACACACACACACACACACACACACACACACACACACACACACACACACACAGACACACACACACAGACACACACACACACACACACACACACACACACACACACACACACGCACGCACGCACGCACGCACGCACGCGCGCACGCACGCACGCACGCGCGCGCGCGCGCGCACACACACACATACACACACACACACACACACACACACACACACACACACACACACACACACACACACACACACACACACACACACACACGCACGCACGCACGCACGCGCGCGCGCACGCACACACACACACACACACACACACACACACACACACACACACACACACACACACACACACACACACACACACACACACACAGACACAGACACAGACAGACGAAAATTATACAAACGGTTGCCTTACATGTTGGTTCATTGAAAACTCCAGTGTTGTTCCAGACTCCTCTGTTACAAATAATCGCTTCACATCCCAAGTACCTCGTCTGTCCGTGGGTGAACTTTTGTCCTTGAAATACACAGCCTGAAGAAAGATATGATAATAATATATATAAGAAAAAGTGACAAGAGGGTATGGTTAAGCACGTGTCTCTTTTCCATTATACTATATTTAAGAAAAAAAGTAACAAAGAAGCAAAGGAAATGCAATTGTAAATCAAGACATTAAATTTTCCATAAATTGATGCTCTTCAGGAGCGTAAGGAGATCTATATTAGTTATAGTGATGTTCACGTTTTCCGATTGAACGTTAGTAAAAAGAACACAAACAACTACGAGTTAAAGTAAATGGGATTGCCATTTAGGCATTACTTATTCCCACGTGAATGAAGACCGCCGAAGAGCGGTCTTCATTCACGTGGGATGTAGTTATTTTGCCCATCGCAAATAACAACAAATGGAACAAGATAGTATTTAGATTTTTGTCTTCGTTGCATTCGTGAAATATCACTTGCTCAATTCCTGAGAGAACTTTGGTTACTGATGCCGCACGGGGACGAGCAGTCGTCTAGTCATGGCCGCAATTGTTGGATCACCAGAACAATATCGTATAAGATTTCGTGAGTAATCTTGTCACACAACTACTACTTACTTGAAAAATTACTGCGCCACATTTGATGGGTAACGTTTCTCTGCCTATCTACAACAATTCAGTTATGATTTCGTCTGTTTTTCTGTTTAATAAGATAATGTATCAATGTTATTCCCCTACAGTGTGTGTAAGCCCACAAACAAAAATACATGTAAGCGATTTATGGGACAGCGTGTCATAAGACAAACTGAGAAGGTAGCAAGCCAACTTCAGATCACTTACCTCTATAGATACAACACACACACCTCTTGCTCGAACAGCTCCTTCTGTTCACCTTGCCGCCTTTACACTTTATGTGCTTGTTCATGCAAAACCCTCCAGCCTTCAAGCAAGGCTCTAGTGTTTGGCAAGGTGGTGCGCAGCAGCGACACTGTAGGCCAGGACATTTCAAGGCCAGCTCGCTCTCCTCGTCATCACACTGCTCCTTGCACGCCCCGCCCGACTTCGTGCACCGACCCTTCTTCACCATGCTACAGGCTGGAACAGATGATACCTTGAGTTTTTCTTAACTTAAGTTTCATGACCTGATAAAATTGATAACTATTGTTAATACTAATTATTGACAGTAATTATGTTTTTTAATAACTCGAAAAGCATGAGGTTTACATAAAACAATCATAGAACAATAAAGAAAGACCAAGACAAGCGCATTTGATAGATAAATCCGGAGATTATCACTCGATCACTAAAGAAAATGTAATTAAGAACATGAATAGGGAAATAAGTAGAAAAGTAGACAAATGGAATTTTTCTACTCTAATTATATCCATAGAACCCCGTGCTTACTCAGAGGTTTGCAACACATGCATTTATAGCCGAGACAGGCGTCAGGATCTAGCATCCCGTGTTTGCAGTCTTTCTTGTTCTCCACGCAGACGCCGAGGGCATCCATACAAGACTGTTGAGGCACGCAAGCCGCCGCGCAGCACAGACGGTTCTTGCCCCTACACTTGGCACCCACCAAGCGCTCTTCCACCATGCACTCTGTTCGGCACGTCCCTCCCTCATACACGCTGCAGCTTTTGCTAGTCACCGAATCACACTCTGGAAGCCCACCGGTATTTTCTTAGCGTCCATTGTCTATAAAATTAATGTTGTGAGAACTGGTTATGGTTTACAGAATATTCAATAGCTTAAGTTGAAAATCGTTCTACTGAAATTTACGCTTTGACTCTGTAAGATATCATGGATTCGACTCACTGTCTCTGGTCCTGTAGCAACATGACTTCCTTTCACAGTCGTAGTTGTCTTCCATGGGAGTTGTACAATGCTCTCTGCAACGGCCACCAGCTTTGCTACATTTCTTCTCGTGCCGCTCTGCAAGCTATAACAAAATTGAATAAGCTTTCTAAGAATCTCAGCAGAAAGAAATGAGTACGTCCTACAAAACACTTGTTAACATGCATACTCTTAATCCTGCAAATATGTATGATAAAACCATACATGCCTCGTACTCCGTCGCTGCTAACACCATCGACAGCATCAGCGTGGCAAACAAGAAACGGAGTGTGTAATGACACGCCATTTCACCGATGCAAATGATGTTGAAACTAAGCTGTAACAACTTGTTTAGTTTTCAAATGACTATGAATCTTAGAGTTAAATACACCCACAACCTGCAGTGTTAAGTGAACTATTACTGAGCTGCACGTTGACTGTGACGGGAGGACATGATGCAAACTCCGCCCCACCTCGTCGTTTATGTATTAAGGTCATACAACTCTGCGAAAATAACTGGTGTTGACTTACGACATCGCTGAAGTGGAAATTTTATAGGTATGTCAGTGTTCTGAAAAATGCAAAAAATTTGTGTAAAATCATTCATTCATATTTGACTAATGGAGGTTAGGGAAAACTAAGATTAAGATAATTTACTTTATTTTTTCATTCAATGTCTCCAACATACATTTTACACTCCACCAATCAAGCTATTCCATATCAAATAGACATGCCATTTCCCATTCGTCATGTAATGTATGTACACAGTGACACACGTAAATATATTTTCTCTCGCTGAGGCTAAAGGACACCTGAGGGTAGAAATATATATTTACCTTAACTGACATGAACGTTCTTAAATGATGACTTGTATTAGGTTCATTTGGACAACTCAATTGCTGTAGTTAATAGGTCAGTGACTTTACTGATGAATATTATGAAATGATATGGCTAAATGGGGAGGGAACAGGTATTTATAATCTTACAGCGTGCTGAAAGATTTGTAAGAAAATATAATAAATGCAGATGAACGGATCACTAATAGATTTGGCACCTTCAGAAACACACCAACACAATTACGAACACTAAGTGAACCAACAAAATGATCTTAATCGGAGTATATACTCAAAGTGTAGGAAGAAAAACCCCCACAAAGAATCAACTTGTAACAAAACATATAGATAGAGAGGAAGAAACACATAACGGGGGAAAGAATGGTGTCAGACCATCAAACTATTAAGTTTGAAAAAAAAAAAAAAAGCCGATGCATAGACAGAAATAGCCTGAGGTCAATCCAACGCTCCTGTTCATCAAATAGTCAAGGTCAGTAGAGGCTGGTAGGTAGTACTGTTCGACAGTTTTGATAACTTCATGTGCAAAGATTTCACATAACTCAAGGGCGTAGAGTGCAATATAATGAGATTACTTTTGGAATTTCTAAGCACGTCAAATCAAATTTCTAACTATAAACAGCTTTCTTAATATAGGAATACCCGAAATCGTTCCAAAGAGTATTGGTCAATTTTTAGTAGGTGATTAACTTGGTCAGATGCAATGGGTAAGCTCTACTGCTACACCATCACAC
>JAXIVD010009425.1:0-12500 GCA_036785275.1 Cancer borealis | reverse complement strand
ACAAGGTAGAGAAACGTTCCTTATAAACCTAACCCAACCTAACCAAACCTAACCAAACCTAACCTAATATACAAGGTAGAGAAACTTTCCTTATAAACCTAACCTAACCTAACCAAACCTAACCAAACCTAACCTAAGATACAAGGTAGAGAAACTTTCCTTATAAACCTAACCTAACCTAACCAAACCTAACCTAACCTAGCCTAACATACAAGGTAGATAAACACTCCTTATAAACACATCCATCAAATTATTATCATTTGCTATGTTCTCAGTCTGTGGCACAATGACTGGTCTAATAGCTATAGATTAATGGTTCAGGGTTCGAGTGCACTTCACCTCACCTCACCTGACCTCACCTGACAGGCCAATAAGGTGTTCGTCCTCCGTGACATGTTGTTGGATGTATGAGGAAATGTGAAGAAGCTAAATGATGGTGACCCGGATAGTGAGCCTTGTGTCCTGAGGGTTAAGGGTTCTTATCGCCTCACCACAAGCTCAAAGGTCAATGAGAAGGAGATGAACACAGTTGATAAGCGCCACGAACTGTACGGTACAAGTATAATCCTCTTTATTTTTATCTTATTTTTGTCTGTGTTATCAGTTCAACCCGTTAACAAACAACCATTAGAGTGTAAGATAAGACTCGGTTTAAAATATATAAGAAAAACTCTGATATAAATAAATGTTAACTCTTCCTGTCCCTTTATGTTGTGGGATTTTCCTTTGCGGTCAGACGGAACTTGACTGAATTTAGCAAGTCAAGTTTTTGTGGGTGTTTTCAATTAAGTCAGCACGCGAAAATGACGTCAGACCTTGGTGTAATATCGATAATAATGACGTTGGAAAAGGATATTACAGAACACCACCAGGAAAACAGATTAAACTCCTGATAACATAACTACCACCTCGACATCCGACACGAAGATTAGGATAAAAAAAAAATACAGGAAAAGTTACAAAACGGTTGACATCCTTACGTAGTTTCCCTTTGCGGACGAGTAAGGGAAAACAGAAGAGCCGACAGCCTCCCGCCTTGCCGCACCGCCCGTCACCTGGAGCACCACACTTAGACGGGGAAACAGACGGACAAGCCAAGCAGGACTGTAATAATGTTCTCTAATACTAGACGCTTCACAGTTAACAGCCACGTTCTCAAGCAGTGGTTTAACAATGTTCAAATCTTCACGTACGGTACTGGGATCTTCTACGTTGATTTATGAGACGCCTATGGGTTTTCTGTATAAATAAAGAAAATATATGATGCTAGATAATCATAGCTTCGTGTAGAAAGGAGACGTAACGAGATAGATGGATAGAGAGAGTGAGAGAGAAGAGGAGTGAAAGAGAGGTAGGAATTCTCAAGAGACCACACGAAACGGTGCTGGTTTTTCCGGGTTGGAAATCACCGCTGAGACCTCTTTCCCTTTATCAGTAGTGGTCTTTTTATATCAAGTAATTGCAGTGCGGAAGCAAGACTGAGCGGCTAACGGAGCATACAATCTACTCTCCGTCTCGTGTGTGGTCAAGTTTATAGCAAAACGAGGACGCTACGACTTGACTGGACTCCTGGGGGTAAGTTTCCTTCCTCTCTAAGCAATTTTCCCTTCGTGGGCGTCTCCCTCCCATGGGGCCGAGGAGGAGAAAAGAGAAAGAGGAAGGAGAGGACGGAGGATGTAGTTAAGGAAGAAAGGATGTTGAGAGGAATCCGTGCGTGAAGTATTTGATATTTTACAATGAATAGGTAGCGTTGAGACGTTGAGACACTACTTGCATTGCTATAATAGAAACTGGGACTTAAAACATATATTATTATACTTTTTTTCTCTCTCTCTCACTCTTTCTCCTTCTCTCTCTCTCTTTACACATAACAGTACTGGCTTTTCTGAGAGGTAACATATCCCTATAACATTTTTTCTTGATTTGTTATTCCGTCATTATTATCCCCATGTTGACAGTCTAAGAGTAACCAAGTTTTGGATGATAATGACACCTGGCGTAGAATTGGTGGGAATTACTCGTATTGAAGCCTGATATTAAGGATCAGAAGTTCTTCGGTTCGCTCGGTACATACTATAGAGTTCTGAATCCCTGTCGTCTATGTCTGATGTGTGTGAGATTATTCTTTTCTATCTCTATGGTTTGTTGGACTAATGTTTTGTGAGGTTCCGTCAAGAAAATAAATAATAATAATAATGATAATAATAATAGTGAATATCATAGTCCACGTTCAAGGTTTCGACTAAATTTGCTGAAAACAAATAAAGTTATCACCAGAACCATTAGACAAGGTAATAACAGTGCTTTGCCATCGTAAAAACACTCGTAAACACTAGGAACAACAAGAATAATCCCCACCAAGGAACTGAAATACTGCCAATTGAAACCTAGATGTAGGAAACTCAGGAAAAACTATGAAGATGAAGCGGGAAGTTCTTTTATAATAATGATAGAAAGGAAAATTACCGTCATAAGATCCCATTAAATTATCACAAAAACTACCAAAGAAAATTGCTAAAACATTCTTCCTATCACTACTTAGAGGTTTAGTAACACGAGGAAAGATTTGCTCACAGTAATATATTTCTTACATCGTCTTAAGTCCCTCGGGCCGATTTCCTCTCACCTGAAGCACCGTGTTGCGTGTCTCTGAGGCAATTAGCGACTACGAGTAACGAGATAACGAGGGCCATGTTTCCCCACGTGTAATACCTGCGGGGACACACAAGTGACCCTTATGCCCCCTTCACCGCCTTCCTTCCTTCCTTCTTGGGTAATGGTTTTCTAATGCCTTATAGAGTTTGGATACCTTATTGTGTTATAAATTAGCCTCAAAATTTGACTATTCATAAGTTTAATATAATACTCACACATTTGTAAGACTTATACATTATTATTAGTATGTATTATTACGGATATTTATTTACTTATTTGTGGGTGTATTATATATATATATATTTTTTTTTGGTTGTACGTGGCCAGGAAAGTTTCATGTTTCCTGAGAACGTGAATTTGCGAATGGAAGGAAGACGCTTTCCATTCTCTCAGACCAAAGTGGTTCTCGCCGATCATTCTGCCTTGTTAGTTCCGCCACCTGACTGCCTCCCCGTCTGAGTGCCTCCTTACTAGGGATAATAACACTCACACTGATTTGTCAGCTCTGTTTGCAATTGCTTCCTGCATCTATATCTACGGTGTCTTTTATATCCACGTGTAATATTTTGTTCTTCTTTTATATTTATTTAATGGATATTCTCGTCACATCTTGGACTGAATTATATATTTTCACACAAATAAGAAAATAAAATGAAATATACATAAACGTAACATTGCAATTCCACGTAAAGTTTTTGTAAAGGAAACAGGAAATAAAAAAATAAAAAAATATATATATATTTGCAGAATGAAGGAACGAAGAAAACCACGATGACTTTTCAGCTTGATGTACTGTGCTACCCGCTCACCTTAGTGCTACAGGGCGGAGCGGGGCGGGGCGGAGCGGGGCGGGGCGGGGCTGGGCTGGTGGTGGTGGTGGTGGTGGTGCTGGTGGTGGTGGTCGGGGCGGGGCGGTGGTCGTAGGGAACATTATGAGCCACAATTGACGGAGGGGAAAGTAGAGGGTCGTTAAGGTGGACTGCGAAGGGCGGGGCGGGGTGGGTGGAGGCCTGAGGGTGCTGGAGGGTGGTCTGTGGAGTAGCTGAGGGTGGGTGGAGCTGCCTGTCAAGATCCAGCGTTGGGGGAGGAGGAGGAGGGGGAGGGGGAGGGCGGTAAGTAGATACCCAAGTGTGTTCACTGAGCCATTGTCTGCGGCTGTCACAATAGGCTGAGGGTCTGGATGGGGGGGTAGGGCAGTGGGAGAGGGGGAGAGGGGGAGTAGAGGAGGGGATCAGCACGCTACCCTTGTCTTCTATCCACCCCCGCCTAGACGCTTCCTAAGATGAGGGTGTGTGAACAAAGGACGAATAGAATCTCTCTCTCTCTTTCTCTCTCTTTTATTTTTCTTTTTTTACTCTCTTTCTCTCTCTCTCTCTCTCTCTCTGTTCGCATTATTAGCTTAGGTTACCTGCGTTTTAGATTTACCTTGATTACGCCATATAAGGACCAGGTGATATCTTCAAAAAAGGAGCAGGAAATAAGCAATGGTAAGATACGTGCTGGTCTCGTCTCTAATTAAATGTAAGGTAAACTATAATATTAAGAACAAGATTTTATCAGTCATGTTTTCTGGCATTAGAGGAAGATTTTTATGCAGGAGGAGAAGGAGGAGGAGGAAGAGGAGGAAGAAGAGGAGGAGAGGAAAGGTAGCAGTTTAAGATGCATTGATCATACTACTACTATCACTACTACTGCTACTACCACTACAACTAAATATACATACAGTGACAACCACAATGACGCAACACACACACACACACACACACACACACACACAAAATCCCACACACACACACACACACACACACACAATCACACACACACACACACACACACACACACACACACACACACACACACACACACACACACACACACACACACACACACACACACACACACACACACACACACACACACACACACACACACACACACACACACACACAATAACACCACCACAGCCCCATACATCAATTCACTTCACCTTCCTTACCGAGACTGAACCTGTGTGACGCAAGCCAGAATGAAGTGGCCGCAACAGGTCTCTGGGTCACTCTTCAAGGCCGGACAACACAAAGACGCAAAATTACCAACCTTTCCAAACAGACCAGTACCTTAGACCGTCTGTTCCTGGTCTCACTAAAGCGCATTGGTCACGATTTTTTTTACTTTTCTCCTACTAGAATTGCGAAGTTAGAAATAGTTTGATTATTATTTTATTTATTTTGAATCTATAATGTCGTGTTTTGTGTTAGGTGTAAGTTCAGAATCTCTAACGGAGTGCCATTATAAGGGAGTTTGACTTGGTAGTTGTAAAAGGGTTTGGTTGCTTCATGAGGTTTTTCGTGTATACTGTGGTTATTTCAAGGCTATGCAGTATGTCATTAGTGTGTGTGTGTGTGTGTGTGTGTGTGTGTGTGTGTGTGTGTGTGTGTGTGTGTGTGTGTGTGTGTGTGTGTGTGTGTGTGTGTGTGTGTGTGTGTGTGTGTGTATTTTCGTACCTCTCTTTATATTAGTATGTCTATTTATCTAACTATATGTCTATTTATTTATCTATTTCTACACTAAGGAAAATTTTATATCATACATCATCGACACAAACAGAAATCTCAAAAAAGAATTACGAAAAGGACTTCAAAAATATATAAATGCATCATAGCTTCAGAGAAAAAATGGTGCGTCATGGTAGAAAAATGACCTGGAACTGCATACCTGAGGATTACGTGATTTAGCAAAACAGAACAGCTACACGTGTATATGTTAATATTCTAAATTGTTTTCCTGATGGGTACAAAAGTAAATAATGTTCTTCTAGGTAACAAAAAAATGCAATACTTCATCCAAATTTCTATTCGTATCTTTCAGAGTTATTTCCTTGAGTTACGTTACCTGTGAAAACCAAATTGAGATAGAAATGTATTGAACAACGGAAGGATAAAACGGAACATTATTTGAAAGGTTAATGAAAGAAGTAAACATTCGATGCGTCTGAGGGGGTGTAGGGCATCGAAGGGAAGGACACCTTGACCTTCCCTCACTGGATCATTGACATACACTTCCCACACAGGTACACGTAGCGAAGAATCAAGACAATGGCAAGTATCGCTGAGGATAGAAATAGTCCTGACATGGTTATTGGGGGTTGAAAGGCGTCGCGTGGTTCGGGCTCCGTCAGCGAGAATCTATCGGGTCTCAACTCCACCTTCTCTTTACTCTGATCCTCTTCGTCATTGTACTTGTCTTCCTGGTCGTCTACCTGCACCTCATCCTCATCAGTAACAGCCTCTACCATGCAGTGCTCTCCCCGACACCTTGACATTTTCTATTAATCAATATATATCTTCTTTTTTTTGGTTTGTATGCACGGTGATACATAGTTGAGGTGTGTTTATGGTAAGGTACAGGTTGAAGGGTGTGTGCGCGTACCTAGAAACACCTTGTCTGCCTCAATACACTTCATTCATTTCTTTATTCCTTTACTTGATAACCTCCTTTGTTTTGTCTGGTTTTCCACGTTCTTATAACTCAGAGTAATTAGGGAAGTATCTGAACACCTCGAATCCTAAACTAATTCTCTTTTTCTATAAACTTAAAAATCTCTGAACACAAGATAAAAGTAAAAATGTACTATAGCGGGTAATTAACGAGCTTTGGTGTATTCCTAAGGTTCTTCACCCATATGATCACGTACAGCAGCAGCCCCACCCACCTGTTCTCACCTTAATGACTCCACAAGGTTCCTGCCACACCACAAGGCAGCCACCCTCACACAGGCCTCCTCCTCCACCAACCACCACTAAATTCTCACCTCTTAAAATTACTTAATTCATTCTACCCTAACCCTTTCCTCTCCCACGACAAACCCACCACTACTACCACTACTACTACCACCACTACTACCATCCTTCCACCACCACTACCACCACTTTGTCTTACGTGGAATGAAAGGAAGGAGACAGTCTGACCTCCAAGCACAGAAACATGAATCTCACATATCTTTGCTGTCTTTAGTTAGGATTATTTCTTGCTCAGTGTTATGATAGAACATGAGACTCAGTTCCTTCTGTTGTGCAAGAAACTAAAGTATGTATACCTCTGTGACCCACGTCTTGAAAGGGAGGGGAAGAGGCGTGGGGGAAGGCGCTACTTCTTCTCCTAATTAACACAGTCGATAGAGGTGGTTTTTGGTGCTGGATAGGCAGGAAACATCGCCCTTAAGAGTGTATATAATTGGTGTTTAATCAGCACAAAAGAGTGAATTACAAGAAACGGGGCAGCGGCTGGACGGGCAAGATCTCGCCACCACAGCCTCGACTCGCCTTTCAACAGCTTTTGTGTTGTGGTTCTGACTTGCCGACATTCGATCTGAGTTTTCATTAATTGTGTCTTATCCGGGACGAGGCTTCAGAATGCCAGCAAACACATCTTCACCTGCCTCACGTACACCTAGGTAAAGGCAGGTTATTTAAACGTCACTACAAGAAATGATAATGAAAGGCTGTAGTTTAGTCGCCTGGATGCCTACAGTTTCCCAGCGAGGGTAGGAAGAACGTTGCAATGTGTTGTTTAAGTTCTAGACGAAGGGAAGTGAAGGGAATCGGACGAATCGAGTATTGACCAATAAGAAACGAGTGTGAAGACGTTAGTCGGCATTTGTTACACGACACTCCCACCTGCTCCTGGCGGTGGCGGTGGCGGCGGCGGTGGTGGTGGTGGTGGTGGTGGTGGTGGTGGTGGTAGTGGTGACGACGGTAGGGGAAGACAAGGACGACGACGACGATTTAAGACAAAGATTACGACACTTCCCAGCAAGACTAAAACAAAACCTGCACTCCACTAACTGTACCAGCCATTAATACAAGCTCGATATCAGGAGCTATTACGCTAACACTGACAAAGACAAAGATCAAGATGAGGTGGTAAAATGCTAATGACAAAAAAAAAAAAAAACAGGTGAAGAGAATAAAAAAAAAATAATAAAAAAAAAAAAACCCCAGACCAAAAATCAAGACTTGACAACACACATGATATAAAGAAAGTTAATGGCAAGGACCATTTAAGTGTAATTTGATACAACTTCACCTGCTGCTCTAGACAATGGCAGAGAAATAGAGATAAAGAAAGAGAAAGAGAGTGAGAGAGAGAGAAAGAGAGAAAGAGAGAGAGAGAGAGAGAGAGAGAGAGAGAGAGAGAGAGAAAGAGAGACAGGTAATTAAATGAGGCGTCACCGCTGTACAAATAAGGCCAACATAAGATCATTACCTCCTCAAACCGTGACATAGTTAGGACGGACGCTATTACCCACACAAAGAGGGTGTTGCCGGTCCGCTACTTACCTCGGGATAAAGAAAGCGAGCAGAATCGACCATCCATCACGCCGACATGTAATCAAGATTGACACGCAAAGGAAATGTCTCCTCCTGGGGCTGACACTTACTCGGAGCCTCTGTGTCACTCGCAACGCCCAGGAAACGACGTCGCACAAAAGATCGCGGTTTTATGCTGAGTTTCCTGAACGTCGATCCTCGTTTTCTTTTTGCTGGTTTACTTAAAGGGAGACTAGCGAAGATAGATCGATCGTCTGGCCTTCGTGGAGTCTCAGGAGGTGTAAGAAGGGGATTGTACTACCATTTGTGGGTGGGAAAAAATGGGTGAATGGCTACGAAATCAATTTACAGACCACCAAGCTATTAATGGGTAAAAAATATGAAGGGGGGTGAAGAATATTTATATGGTTTGGTTCGTTACCTCTACCATACAATTTTAGTCATATAAGAAATCTGAACAAAGCCAAGTTATTTATTTTGTCATATTTTTTTTTGTGTGTTTTATGATTACAGTGAAATTATTACACATTCAGATGCATCATTTACGTCTCCATTTATTTACTTATCTGTCCCTCTACATACATTTATATCTATATTGCAATGATTTCATGAACACTACTAGACTGAAGGAAGGTATAGCCACAGAAACTCACCTTCATATCATATACTCTTTTCTGAATACACTTCATAAAGCCTTGAGACCTGATCCCTTGCCAGCCCAGGTCCAGGAAAACCAGACGGGCGTGTGTGAAATGTTTTATTGGCGTGGGAATGGGTAAGTGGACCGCTTATTTGGTGGACTGTTCCATCTTGGTGACTTCCGTTAGTAGTATAAGAGGAGAAGGAGGACGAGGTGGAGGAGAAGGAGGAGGTGAAGGAGGAGGAGGAGGGAAGGGAACACAAAGGAACATAGATGAATATAGAAGAAGAATAAATATAAGTAGACCTGTTGACCATTACGAAGCTATTTTTGATAAACAAAATAATCTAACCTTAAGTAAGATATGTAGGATAGTAAAGATGAAGGCTCCTCCCCACCCACCACTCCCTCTAGACAGTCTTAATAGGAGGAGAATAATGCTAATGATTCACCTTTTTTTTTCATTTTCATTCTCGTAACCTCATTTCAAATTTGAGTTTCCTTGATTTTTGTCTATTAATTTCACCCCATACGAGTCACCTGTCACCTGCCTCCCCTCCTCCCTCATCAGGAGCAACAACAACCCCCCCCCCCTCGGACACCTGAGTAGCTAGGTGATGAGGGGTGGGTGGGGGGGAGGTGCCGCCCAGTTGGCCTGCAAGACACACGATATAAGATCAAATTTGTACCCGAACCAAGAGTTTTCCAAGAGTCATTAAGAAGGAATCATTGGCGGTGTTAAGAATGCTGATAAACCTAAAGAAAAAGAGAGAGAAAAAAAGAGAAATATAAAAAAAGTAAGAAATAAACTGGAAAGAAAGTAGAGAAAAATATAAGAAAGTTTGATTCTAATTACTAAATGATCCACCACACTCACCACCTTCTCCTGCTCCTCCTCCTCCTCCTCCTCCTCCTCCTGCTCCTCCTCCTCCTCCTCCTCCTCCTCCTCCTCCTCCTCCTCCTCCTCCTCCTCCTCCTTTCTTTTCTTCCTGTTTCCCTAAGAGACATAAGCACCAAGCACTCCCACGTCACCTTTACCTGCGCTACATCCTCACAGGTAATGGAGCCGTGAGGAACATGGCACCTTGATCTTGGCGCTGCAGTTAGTGTTGTCATTAATCAAGTAGTAAATAAGGGGGGAGGAGGAGGAGGAGGAGAGGTTGAGGCCGTGACAGGAAGGGAAAAGAGGAAAATGATGATGCATGGCGTATAAATATAGACTCACTTGGAAACAAAGAGAGATGAATACGGGAAAAAAAAGGGAAGATTTGTAATGAGGTTAAGTACGTGATGCAGATTTGAATGGAGGGAAAAAAATATACAAGGAAAAAAAAAAAGTATATGACGTATTAATCAAAATCTTTAGGTTACGAAAAGAAAAACAAAAGAAGATCAACTTAAATCTATACAATAAAATAAAATAAAAGTATAATATTATATGACAACATCCATATATCTCCGTAATGCAACCCGGGTATAGAATATTTTAAAACAAAGGAAATTCAGATATCGTCTTCCCACTGTCTTTATTAATGGGACAAGTTCAAATGTAACCATTGTCCATTGTGTGGGGCAGGGATAGTACCTTAGTCACTTCATTGCATAAAGAGAAGGTGTGTGTGTGTGTGTGTGTGTGTGTGTGTGTGTGTGTGTGTGTGTGTGTGTGTGTGTGTGTGTGTGTGTGTGTGTGTGTGTGTGTGTGTGTGTGTGTGTGTGTGTGTGTGTATTGTTATTGTTTTGAAATGTTACTGTATTGTTTGCTTGTGTATTTCCCTCTCTCTCTCTCTCTCTCTCTCTCTCTCTCTCTCTCTCTCTCTCTCTCTCACTTTTTCTCTTTCTCTCTTTTTCTTTCTCTCAATAAATAGTTAACTTCACCATTCAAAACAATCTATGTAACTATTCAACACGAGAAGTTAGAAAATAAGTCAACACCACACCAGTCAAACAGTCACCATCACATAAGTCATCCAGTCACCGTCAGTCACCGTCAGTCACCATCAGTCACCGTCAGTCATCGTCATGCAGTCACAAACACATGTTCACTCCGTCTGACAATCAACCATCCACTGTAACAACAAGGAATGCAAATATACAACCTTTACACCTTTCATAACAACACATCCAACCACTCAGCCATATAGTCAGCCATAAACAGACTTACACTAGACAAACCATGAAGAGTTTTATAGACAGTCAATAATCAACAATATAAAATCAGCCATATAGTGAGCCAGTAAGCCATAAGGACCTTCATTCAGCCAGTCACTCAGCTATCTAGTCAGTCATCCAGCCAGTCAGCTAGTAAGTCATAAAGCTATAAGGTCATAAAACGTTGCATATAAACTGAACACATATCTCGTATCAGACACCAAGTACAAGGGCCACAAGGATCATGGTGGATCGATAGCTTCTCCTCTCCTTCCTCTTTTTAGTGAATTTATTTTTTCCCGGTAGAGGGACGGACGGTGAGGTTGAGTTTCACCGCTAATGGAGAAGACACACGATACCTCAAGATCTGAATGCTTATGGACAGTATCGTGCCTTTTGTTCTGCTCCAGATGGGTTTCAGTCTCTTCCTTTGTCGGTCGGGTCGAATAGCACCTTCGATCCCTTACATCATCATCCTTATACATATACCTTCACCCCTACTAGCCCCCGTTTACCGTACCTGTATGTGTATGTATGTGTGTGTATGTGTGTGTGTATGTGTGTGTAGTAGAAATATAAATCTAGACATATATTTCAACCACACAGTAAAGATTCTACAACGAAACAGTAATTTTATAAACACAAAAACATTGTAATTACATAACGTGACCTAAGACGTAAAAAAATAACACCACCGATGCAGCTATTCTCGGCAACGTACGACACACAATCCCATGAAGAGAGGAAAAAAAGATAACACAGAGTCGGGTTTAAAAGCAGAACTGGTGAGCCGAGTAGCAGTTATATTAGGAGTCTGTCAGAACCTATCACAAGGTGGCTCCTCATAACACCCGTCACGCCCACACACACCCCAAGATAGGCGTGTGTAAGACTGGAAAACTTACAAAAAGAGATCGATACAAGTGATGATATAACATTTACTCCAACCCAATACTCCTCATGATTCTCTTACCGTGACTTATCTTAGCCAGGTAAAGCATAGGTCATTCAAACATTTTTTTCTGCCTTATAGTTTCCTTATGGTTTGTAGAAGTGTATGAAAGGTAAACTATGATAATCTGGATGTTTTTGTGGGTTATGCGTCCTTAGGTTTAGTTTTTTCGCGCCAAAATTATATAAGACCACGTAAGTAGAGGTAAACAAAGCGAAAAATACCAGAGAAGTGTATGTCTCTCTCTCTCTCTCTTTCTGTTTTTCTGTTTTTCTCTTTCTCTCAGCCATTATTTACAAGACAGTCACATCCATTTGCATAACGTGTGTGAATAAAGGTCACCACGTCAAGCCTTGGTGTCCCAGTAAACATTAGGCAGTACATTATTATTGATCACGTGATTCCCAGGTTTGCAAATGCCGCCACAGATCATAGTGACGGTAATCATTGCATCTTCTTCTCTTCCTTTCTCTCTTCCTCCTCTCTTTCTCTTTTTTTTCTCTCTTTCTCTTACTTATTTATATCATCACATTCCTCTAGCTATTTATCTATTCTCTTCCTGCAGTTTTCTAATTTCATTTTCCACAATTTTTTTTTTCTACAATGACTAAATTACCTCTAGGAATGGGTTACGGGAAAATAATAATGGCATAATGATGACGATGAAGGGGAAGCCGCGGGTTACCTGACCGATGCGTGTTGGCCCCTGTGTGTAGATTCAATTTCAATACAGGTTAAAGGTGAGGCGAGGCAGTGATGGCAGCAGGAAGGTCTT
>JAXIVD010009424.1:12500-15445 GCA_036785275.1 Cancer borealis | reverse complement strand
TTTAATTAGTATTGAATATTTGAGAGGTACTGTATTCCGTTTTGTTTTATTTGTTTTATTGTTTTGTTTTTTATCCTCCTCCTCCTCCTCCTCCTCATCATCATCATCATCATCACCGCCCCCCACCACACACACCTCCCTTCACATATCTATATTTAATGCGTTTACTTATTTATTTTTATTTTATTTTATTATCATACAGTAAACATTTTTCCCGTTCTTCAAACAAAAATGAATTTACTAGTGTGGCGGAATTTTCGGTTTTCAAATCATCACATATATATATATATATATAATGTATTATTTTTTTCACCCCCTGTCATGATTCACTATTATATTTATTCACCTAATAATTTATAGATAAAAGAAAATAAATAAAAAGAGGAAAAAAAAAAAAACTAATAGAATTCCTCGCATGGTGTCATTACTCATATATCTCTTTTCCTCTGCCTTTGTTACCTGTGCACTGTCCTTATTAACTTTTCCCTTAATTGAATGGTAAGACTAAAAGGAAATATGATGCAAGGTCGACAATAACCATGTTTCAGAGATTCACTATTCAAAGCCTGGTTCTGTTACTACCCAACCTTGCCTGTGCTGCACTGGTTGGCGGGGTGGATGGAGGAGGGGGAGTCTGTGGGCGTAATGGAGTGGTGTGGGTCGTGGTGGGTGTTATAGATGGGTGGTATTGTAGTGTTAGCCTCCCCAACCCACACAAACTAGCCACCTAACACCCCACAGCTTATATTCTCTCTATGGTTCTAGATATTATGCATCCTCTCTCTCTCTCTCTCTCTCTCTCTCTCTCTCTCTCTCTCTCTCTCTCTCTCTCTCTCTCTCTCTCTCTCTCTCTCTCTCTCTCTCTCTCTCTCTCTCTCTCTCTCTCTCTCTCTTCCTGGTTCATCTTGTTTCTTTAATTCTGTTATTCATGTTATTCGTCTCTATATAATATTCAGGTTGATTTCTGTCTATTCCAGGAGAGATTGTTCAAAGGTTTCTGGTTTGTTATTCTTGGCTGTTGAAATTAATGAAGCATAACATATTTGCATGAAGAATTCTCTCGTACGTAAACATTTCGGGTTCCAGGCATGAATTCTGGTTTGGTAATGATTATATGATGTTGATGCAGCGGTGGTAACAGTAACAATAACAAAACACACACACACACACACACACACACACACACACACACACACACACACACACACACACACACACACACACACACACTGTAGAATTTGACCAAGTAATTCATTTATATTTCATAATGCATCTGTCCTTCATTAAATCCTGTGGTGTGAAGGGAGTTAAGTTTCTTTAGGTGTAGATTGAAGGCCATGACACCTATGTATTGTGTGTGTGTGTGTGTGTGTGTGTGTGTGTGTGTGTGTGTGTGTGTGTGTGTGTGTGTGTGTGTGTGTGTGTAGCAGTAGTGAGATGATGTTTGCTTTCTTATCTATTCATTTATTTATTTATTCATTTATCTATCTATTAATGCATTTATTTACGACAAACTTGTACTCTGCGTGACCTTGTAATCAAAGAGGGAGAATTATGTTATGCGATTTTATACTTACCACCTTTCCCTTCCCTTCCCTTCCCTTCTCTCCCCTCGCTGTGTCCTTCCTTCGCTTTCCTCTACTCTCTTCTTCACACACCTTCTCTTTGCCCCATCCTTCCTTCCTTCCTTCCTTCCTCCGTGTTCTCCCTCGCTCCTTCTATCCTCTTCCTTTATCCACGTTCTACACTTTTTTCCCCTTCATCCCTGCAGCAAAATCTTCCCCCATGCCTTTCCCCTCTTTCCCACCCTCTCTCTTTCTATCTCTCTATATACACCTCCTCTCTCTTTTTCCCTTACATCTCTTTCATCCTATCTTCTGTCCCGCGTGTTAGCTGGTTGAGGGGATGAAGGAGGTGGTGTAAAGGGGGAGGGGGTATGAGGTGGTGTGGGGGTCCCCTGGGCTTATATATATACTGAGAGAAAGTCTAACACCATTAATCTTCACCAAATGCAATGTAGAAGTTAGGGGGACAGATGGTGGTTGGGGTTGGGGGTGGAGGAGGTTGAGGGTTGGTTTTGGGGGGAGGAAATGTAATGAACTGACCGAAACAAAGGTGGTAATGACTCATAAATAACACCTCCCCCCCACAGACACCCATCCTACTCCCCTCCCTCCCTCCCTCCCTCCCTCCCTCCCTCCCTCCCTCCCTCCCTCCCTCTCTCATACTTAAAATGAAAAAAAGAAAGAAAAAAAAAACAACGCTTGGAGGCCCATCAACACGACCAAATTAGCAGCAACAACAACACTGCTTACACACACACACACACACACACACGCACACACACACACACACACACACACACGCACACACACACACACACACACACACACACACACACACACACACACACACACACACACACACACACACACACACACACACATTCACTCACCTATGACCTCCAGCTGTACACGCACATTCCTGGTGGGGGAGGATTTGAAGTCAACGCGACACCTGTACTCCGCGTGGTCAGAGGCGTTCACGGGCTGCAACACAAGACCAGGAGGATCGGAAGCCATGTCGAAGTAGGCGCGGCTTCCTAGCATGTCCTTATCATACCAGTGCCTCCCGCCCTCGATCAGTCCACTCCGTCCGTCGATGCTGCAGGGGATGAGAGGAGGAAATGAGAGAAATATGTAGCAGAGGAGTGAGAGGTGTAGGAGAGAAGGAGATGATAGGAGTGAAGGCAAGAAGAGAGAAATGGAATGGCGAAGTAAAGGAGTGTAAGATAGGGTTGAGGAGACAATAGGGTAAGAAAGAGAGTTGTGAACTAAGAAAACGAGGTAACGTGGTGGTAGTGAAAGAGAGGCTGGAATGAGGTTGCAGGACGGAGGGTGAAGATGGGTGGAGGGATGGGTGAGTGAAGGAGGATATGAGGGAGT